>PVLD010012984.1:0-57891 GCA_004027595.1 Dinomys branickii | reverse complement strand
CTTTTTTTGATAAGGTTGGCTAGGGGTTTATCAATTTTATTTATTCTTTCAAAGAACCAACTCTTTGATTCACTAATTTTTTGTAGAGTTTTCTTCATCTCAATTGCATTAATTTCTTCCCTGAGTTTTATAATCTCCTCCCTTCTTTGGGCTCTTGGTTTGGCTTGTTGCTCTTTTTCTAAGAGTTTGAGGTGTATCATTAGGTTATTTATTTGCTCTCTTTCTATTTTCTTTGTATATGAGTTCATTGCTCTAAATTTCCCTCGGAGGACTGCTTTCATTGCATTCCACATATTCCAGTAGGTTATACTTGCATTTTCATTTCTTTGTAGGTAATTTTTAATTTCTTTTTAACTTGTTGTGTGACCCATTGGTTATTCAGGAGGTTGTTGTCTAATTTCCAAGTGTTTATGTGGTTTTGGAGTTCTCTTTGTCATTAATTTCCAATTACATTGCACTGTGGTCCGATAATGTGCATGGGATAATTTCAATTCTTTTGCATTTAGGTAGATATGCTCTATGGGCTAGAATGTGGTCTATTTTGGAGAAAGACCCATGTGCAGCTGAGAGAAATGTGTATTCTGATGTTGTGGGGTGGAACACTCTCTATACATCTACTAAGTCCATTTGTTCACACTTTTGGTTCAGGTCTGTTATTTCTTTGCTGAGTTTCTGTCCAGTTGACCTGTCTCTTTGCATCAGAGGGGTGTTTAGGTCCCCTATTACAATAGTGTTATTAGTTATTTGATTTTTTACGTCTGTTAAGATTTGGCTTGTAAATTTAGGTGCTCCATTGTTTGGTGCATAAATGGTTAGGATTGTTACCTCTTACTCTTGCAGCTTTCCCCTAACTAGTATGTAATGGCCTTCTTTATCTCTTTTGATTGTTTTTGGTTTGAAGTTTACATTGTTTGCAAACATAATAGCTACCCCTGCTTTTTTCTGGGGACCTGTTGCATGGAGAATTGTTTTCCAACCTTTAACTTTCATTCTGTGGATTTCCTTTTGAGTAAAATGTGTTTCCTGTGTACAGCATATCGTTGGATTGTGTTCCTTAATCCACTCTTCCAATCTTTTCCTTTTGACTTTTGAATTGAGGCCATTTACATTAATAGTTATCATGGTTATATGTTGGCTTATTCTAGTCATGTTATTTACTTGTTGTTTTCCTTCTTTTGCTGACTGTTTACTTGCTTGTTCTATTTAGGGAGTTATTTTTATTGTTGTTCTTGGAATTGTGGTCCCTTTTTTCTCTGTCTAGAATCTTTTAGTGCTGTTTGCAATGCTGGTTTGGCACTCATGAAGTTCTTCAGTTGTTCTTTGTCATAGAAATATTTTATTTACCCATTGAATTTGAGGGATAGTTTTGCAGGATACATCAGTCTGGGTTGGAAGTTGTTTTGTCTCAGAATCTGTAATACCTCGCTCGAAGCTCTTCTTGATTTCATGGTTTCCGTTGAGAAGTCTGCTGTGATTCTGATGGGCTTTCCTTTATAGGTGATCTGTTTCATTTCTCTAGCAGCTTTTAATATTGTATTCTTTTGCTGGATATCTGATATCTTGACTATTTTTTGTCTGTGTGTGTTTTTCTTTGGGTTATGGATCGTTGGGTTTCTATATGCCTCAATTAACTCAACTTCAGTATCTTTTACCTTGTTTGGGAAATTTTCTGCTATTATTTCAGCAAATATTGTTTTTATATCGTTTGTGTGGTCTCCTGCTGTTTCACTCACTCCTGTTACTCGAATATTATTACGTTTTGCCTCATCTTGGAGCTGTTGGATTGATTTTTCTTGTGTCTTTGATGATATTATGAGTTCCTTCCTTTCACGCTCATAAGCTGCCATGCTGTCTTCAAGTTCTGAAATTCTATCTTCGGTTGCATTTAAGCGGTTTTGCAAGCTTTCAGTGTAAGTTTTCAAATCCTGGCATTCTCTTTGGACCTGTTTCATTTTTGGTAATTCATTCCTAAATTGCTCTTGTAATGTTTCCATTTGTTTCCTATTTTCTTCTAGTCTTTTGTCTATTTCTTCTCTATGTGTACAGAACATTTCTTCCATTATTGTTTTCAGTTCGTTTTTTGTCTGAGAAATCATTGCGGGTATGTGGCTTATTTCCGCTTTAAGCTCTTTTATGGCCCGTTGGATTTGTTTCATTTCAGATGCAATCATTTCATAACTTGCAGGTATGTGGCTTCCTGGTTCCCCTGTATCCTCGCATTCAGAACTTGTTCTGGGTGTAGTTGAGTTCTGAGACTGCATTTTGTTCCTCTGTTTTCCCATTTTTGGGTATCAGATTCAAAATGTTGAGCTGTAAATTCCCCAGGCAGTTCAGCAGGCAAAGGTCTGCTGCAGAGGCTGCTCCAATGATTCCTTCTCTTTGGGAGAATGTCCCTCAAGCTGTCTGCTGATATTTCCACTTCTACTCCCTACCCTGAGACCTGGCTGGGGCGTATAAACAGCTCGCCGCCCAAGGGACCTCGCAGGCAGGGGGCTGCTCAGGTGTTCCTACCTGGGTGGAGCTCCTCCCCCACTCAAAACTCCCGTCGGGGCGCCCAGCCAGCTCTTCTGTCCTGGGGACTGTGCAGTCAGTAGAGCTGCTCGGAAGACCCTTGCTGGGTGGAGCTTCTCCCCGACTCAAAAAAACCAGTCAGGGCGCCCAATCAACTCACCCTGGGATCGTGCAGGCAGGGATGCTGCTCAGATGTATCTCCCTGGGTCTAGCTTCTTCCTGATTCAGAAATCCTGCTGTGGTGCTCACTTGGGTCACCCGTTCCGAGAGCCATGCCGGCAGGAGATCCTGGCGCTCCCTGGCACTTCTCCGCCTCCTCGGCATTCTCGCAGGAGCCACCGACTGCAGCTGCTGCAGTCCCCGCTCTCCGGCTGAGGATGGCGCCGGCTGCAGGGGCGGTGCTCTGAGCGGGATCCCTGACTGCTGCCCAGATTGGCGCAGTCTGCCCGAGGAGCGCGTTCTCTGAGTTTGCTCTGCTCCGCCGCCTCCAAAAATTCCTGGCCACAGCCGCCTGCAAGCCGTTCGGATTCAGGAGCTGGGAGGGTCCGTCCCGCTGCAATTGCACTCGTTGGTACGCAGACTCAGCCAAGGCACGGCCCAAGCGCAGAGCCAATAGCCTGGGGCGCCCAGCTCTCAGGGACAGCCCACTTCTCGCCTCGGCATATCCAGCTGACCTGTTAATGCTCAGGCAGCGGAGAGCAACACGTTCAGTTGGAATTTTGCAGCCGCGGACCCGGCACCCGCGCACAAAGGATCAGTCTCTGGGAGAGTTTCCCTCTGTCACTCACCTGGTCGCCATCTTCCCAGAAGTCTCTATAAAAGTTTTATTTAATTCACAGTCTTGGAGCTAAACTCCAAATAAAGCAGCACCATTGACTTGGCCTCAGTTTAGGGCCCTCCTGGTTGAGTCACATCATGCCTAATGGCATGGCATCAGAGTGGAAGCATCAGAGAGCCAGAGAAGGGCCCATTTTGCTGTTTTACAACAAGTAACTCTTCCAAGAACAACTAACTCATTCCAGGAGACTAACATCAATGCTGTCTGAGGCCTGTGTACCCAGTGACCTAATCACCTTACTCCAGGTGCCACCTCTTAAAGCGTCCACCAATTTCCACCATCACCACATGAAAGACCAGGATTGCAAAACATGAACCCTTGGGGTGTTCACTCAAGCCAATCTCAGCTAACCAGACTTCTTCCTGTGAGGACCCAGTGCACTAGATCATCTGGTTTTCTCTACCAATTGTTGTCAGTTCACCCATGTATAAAACAGTTCACCCTGGCAAGAGCCAAGCAAATGATTTATCAAAATGTGGTCCTTAGACCACTAGCATCAGAATCACCTGGTAATTTGTCAAAGAGACAAGTTCCTGGCCTGAAACCAAGACATAATGAATCAAAAACCTCTCTTCTGGCACCCAAGAATCTGCATTAAACAGGATATGCTTAATCTCTTTGATGCAGATAGGTGGGCCTACAATGATCTATTTTAGGCTTTTCCTCTAGGAACTGTCCTGGTACAGTGCATGGCTGTGCATCAGGACTGACAGTTTCAGCTCCAGGGAAACATCAGAGCCACCCCTCCAAGACCATCCTCAGGAAGACCATGGAGTAGACAGTACATTTCAGCTGACTCCCTAATGATCTATTTTCCCTTTCTTTTTCTCCCAAATTTGATTTGTTTATCCTGTTTTTGAAGGGGCTTGTTGAAGATAGATAACGCCTATGAGAATATTGGCTTTTAATTATCTTAGGTGCCCATAAGATAATCTATGAAATCGAGAAACACAAATATTATTTTATCTTTAATATCAATAAACTATTATGTATCCAACTATGTTTTCAGATTTATTACTCCTTCTTAGGTAAAACATCCTTGCTTTAGCCTGGTAAGGGCTCCAGGTTGCTAGGGTGATGGGCACACGTGGTGGGGCCAAAGCACTCTGTGAACAGTGTGGCAGTTTGGATGGAAATTGGTTATTGATATTTTTATTGGTTATTGAGATTTTTATTGACTCATACAAAGTATCACCTATCCTGGAGATGTTGGGGCATACCACAAGGGCAGTGAGAAATCAGCAAACCAGACCTAACAACAATGACACCAAAGAAAGACATCCACCCCCAGACCAAGAACACCCTTATCTACAGCCATTAAACCCAACTCAGGTCTAAGTCCTCTATGAATCTCCAAAACTGCTCCATGTATAGTTTGGGCCACTATGTAATAACTACTTACAGACTGTTTGGGTCACCCTTAAATTGCATTGAAGAGCAAGGGAATAAAAAACGATACATTGAAAGAGAAAATTTGGAATGCTGTGTAATATGAATACTGTTTTTCATTTCAGAATGATCTTTACAGTTCATTGGAAATGTGCTCATTAGAGGCAGGAACTATGCTTTTATTTGTTTATATTTTTCATAGTATGTCACACAAAGCAGGTGCTTAGTATATATTACCTCATTTGGTAAGTTTTATTTCACATTGCTCCTCAAGAATAAAACATGAATAGCGATTCACTGAGGTGCTCAAAAGCCAGTCTCCTCAGATCGGCAGTTCCAAATCACAGGGTCAGGTTTGTCTTCAGCTAAGAGACATCTGCCGTCACAGATTCAGCCTTTTCCCCAGTCAATCTCTTTTCTACTTGGTGATCTTAAAAATCTAACTCCTTTGCTGTCCTCATTGGTTCTCCATAACTTTCCCCATCCGAAGAGCGGCCCCTTAGGCAATTCTGTTGTTCTTCAAGCACAATTCTTCCCAGTCCCCAGAGGCTTCCATAGCCATGGAGACAGCCTTTTTCTAACTCTTTGTTGGTGTATCTGTTGCAGTGGATCTCAGCTCTGGCTACACATTAGATATATAACTTTGCAAAATGTTCATGCCCAGACTCCCTAAGCAAGTGTTAGTCCATTAATTTGGAGGGTTGCCAAAGATCCAATGTTTTAAAAATTCTCTTGGGTAATTCTAACATTGGTTAAAATTGAAAACTCTCTACTTTGGGGTGTACATTGTACTCAGATAAGAAGTTCCTAATTTTGCCTTTCTCAAATTTAGGACGCTATCCTGACTGAGGGCTTCAGCCATTAAAAATTAATATGAGCAAATATAAACATTTACAAAAGGAAGCAAACAAGGATATAGATTACTTAAAATAAAACCAAACAATATTCTACCCTACTTCTATTTCCTTAGAGATAACGTAAATCCTCAGCTATTTTAAAATCTCAAGGTTCAGGATCCCCCTAAATCAATATAAGAACTACCTAGTTAACACGTGAATTATAAATTGGTGTGAGACTAAAAGTTCGGGTAAAACAAGGTCTTGGGACTCTGCCAATTTTTGCTCTGTCTAAACTTTTCTGCCAATGTTGGAAAAATTAAGGAGTCAAGAGATAGGATTTGCTTTGAGGAGAAGATCACCTTGGACAGAATTTAGAACACATGACTCTCACTCCAGCATGCTGCCCAGTGGAAGATGTTGTCAGTGATTGTGCTGAACTAGATTTGTTGTCCATGTTGCACTGCTTCCAGGATTTTAGATGTTAATTACTATCAAATACAATAGCATGGGATATTTCTCAGACTATCACTATATATTGCATTGCACATGAAGTATCTGGGGTGTACATGAATAGCTAATAAATATGTGTGTAATGGGTTTAATTAAAACAAAATGAATCACATTAGGACAATGTATCCTCCTCTGTGCATTTGAAATTGTCTTATTGAATTGTATTCCACATTACTGGGGCCCTAATATTTCTGTCAGTAATCAATGAAAATGATAATGGCATAAAATCTACATGTCTAACAGCTAATTTGTTAGGAAAAATGAGCTGTTCTAAAATATATAATTTGTTTATAAAATGTGCTTTTGAACACATTTAAAAGAATAAGTGATTTTATCTGCCAACTTCACCAAATAAGACTTGATGAACATACAGAAAATATTGAGGACAACTGTAAAAGAACTTGTAACCAACTGGTGATGAGTCTCAGATGAGCTGTGTGAGCTGTTCGCCTAAAATTGATATGCAGCAGGGTCATCCTCCCAAAAACAATCTGAGAGCTAAGAATAGCCATCTCTCCATTCCATTCCACCTTCCCTGCTTTTTTTTTTTTTGAACATATTAAGTTTGTTAGGTTTACGTTTTGTTTGTTACCTTCCTAAGGATTCAGATGTGTAATTGAAACATCCAGAAGATTTGACAAATCACTAAGACAGAGAGACAGAATACACAGATGTGTGATTCTTGAGATACCCCCAACCATGCAGTTTTCTTTTTAATTTGCAGACACATGATTTCCTTTGTTCTCTTTTTCCTGTTAACTAAGCTTGCCAGAGTTGGTCTAGCAGCTCTGAACAGCTCTTTAGAGATGAAGTGCAAGGTAGTGATATAGTGATACTATGGAATACTTTTAAGCATGGAATTTTGTTCTTTTAGAACTGTTATTAGTACTGGATAAATGCCCAGGCAACAAAATTTTTCCCAGAAAAGAACAAAGGGCTTTCCTGCCGACTATTTTGAAAAATTAACAGAAAAGATTAATGGAATAGAAAATTGTCAAGGCATGATGGTTCCTCAGCTGCCACAGCACAAACAAGGTAAAATCTAGAAGGCAGATGGCAAACAGAGCCAACTTTGTGACAATTAGCCTGTAGCAGTGATTTAAGGGTTTTAAATACTAATTGAAAAAGGAAAATGGGCTGAGGGAAGGGAAAGGGGAGGAAAAATATCTCTTTTCTATTTTGTTTCCCCAACAGAAGCTCTTATTTTTAAACATTTGAATGAAATGGTAATCTTTACTAGGTACCATAATTTATAAAGTTACAAACTGATTAGAAATCATTCAGCTTCTTAGAGGATAAAGGCAATTGACATTTTCCCCTCTACAGCTATGGCAAAATGGCAAGGAAGCCCACGGAAATGCATCAAAAGGGGAAAAGCCTTCATGGCCTACATTGATAAAAGATCAGGGATGCGTGTTATAAGTTCAAAGGAATGCTCATTTAAGTGACCTACTGTTTTACCAATAAGTATCAAACCATATCCATAACTGTGTTAAACCGAGAGCTTCTTAACATTTCTATTTGGAGGAAAAATAACTTCCCTCTTTCTTGCAGGGGCCCCCAACAGTAATAGGTATTATTGATCTGGAATTTGCACACAACCAAGGGGCCACCCCCAGAGAGAGAGACAGAGAGAATATATTATAATAACCACCTAGACACAAGTGCGAACAGCAAAAGCTGTAGGTCTTTGCTCTTTCCACTCAAGCCTTCCTTCTAAACTGGAGGTTAGATGGGGTGCCAGTTTTGGGAACTGAAGTTTAGAAGAAGACAGCAGTGACAACAGCATGCATTTCCTACTCCTTGTACCTAACCAAAGCCAGAAGTCAGACCTCGGGTGAAAGAAGGGAAGAAGCTTTAGTCCACCTAGGTAAATAAAGTTAGACTTATATATCCCTCAAAATGAGACTGTAAGTATGATTGAAAATGACCAGCAATGTCAAGGGTTCTCTCTGCTGTACTGCGGGTGATAGGGAAGAGACACCCGCCTGAACATGGACGAGGATGGCTGTTTCTGATTGTGTCCTGTAGAAAATATGGTCTCTTTACATTCGCTTTTCCCCTTCTGGTCTGGTTTCCCTTCTACGCTGCCCTCTCCTCCTTCCTTCCTTCCCAGACAGTCATTGCCTGACACTCTTCTGCTCGAGGCTCTTGACCCCTCCCTGAAGATGTCCTGCAGGCTCTCACTGCTATCTCCCTGCTCCAGGGCCTGCACTCCTGGGCAAAGGCCTCGCTTCCTCCTGCTTTTTCAAAATCTATTTGTTCCTGAGAATACTTTCTCCTTTATAAACAGTGAATATTTTTCTGCGGGTTTAGTTTTACTTTTAGGAACAAAACCAGACAGAATAGGGACTACTTTACTTTCTGCACTGGAAGTAGTAGTGCTCAGAGTTGGCTGTTTGCATAAATCTGAAAAGGGAGAAAAAATAGGTAAGAAATAAATCTCATTTATGTATCAAAATAATACCCACCTCTACTTTGATCTCTCAGAGTTCATTAATTCTTGATCAAATCACACTTTGCTATTAGATGTAGAAAACTGCAACTGCAATACTGTAACTTAAAGGAACCACAGCCATATTTCGTATTTTGATGTGATTGCTAACCCTCTGTGTTTCGCATGGGTCCTATAGGAGAGGCGCCAAAGAACTTATCCTACTGACCATTAAATCGTTCACCTCATTGTTCTTTGATACCCGTAGCCTCCGTGACCCAGGAGGCACACCCATACTTTCAGTACTCTGGACTCCAGAGGTTGTATGAAGTGACCCCCTCTTCGGCATTTTTGTCAACCGAAGGAGTGCATATGGGAAAGGGTGAGGTCCGATAGGAGGTATAGGCCAGGAGTGTGGCAGCCTGAGCCAGATTGCCTCTCTAAAAGCTTTGGGTGAATAGCTGGGGACTTGAGAGGGATGAGGATAAGTAAAGTGACTCCCGAGACCCCTTTCCAGCTGCTCAGCTGTCCGTAGACAGCCTCTCCCCCTCTCTCCCTCTGCAGTTCTGGTCAGCTTGATGTCATTTCTGATCTGCTATAGGTTTGAGGGTCACATGATATATTTTTGTTGATTTTGTTCAAGCATATAGCAAAACTAAGAGCTAACAAACTGTTTCCTTTTATTTTTAAGAGGCATAAAAGTGACCATGCATTGACTACATATGAAGCCATAAGCATTAAAAAACAACTTGGGCTTAGACATTAAGAAATAAATTCAAACTTTATAACTGTACATCTTAATATTTATTTAGTACATTTTAAAATCTTACAAAACAAAAAGTGCATGTTCCTTAAAGGCCTTGTAGCTGGTTCCAAAGTTAGTGGTTCCCATTTAATTGGACTAGTGGGTTGGTCAGTGCAGGATTGCTTCGGGGAAAAGAATTTACTGTAATGATTATGGAGTATACTAATTCTCTGAGACTTCATGCTTTGAAAAGTATTATAATGGAATTAGTATAAGTAACATGCATTGAACACTGGTGAAGAGGCATGCCTTGGTTAGGATTTCATGTGCAAAATAACTGGGAGGAGCTATAGTAGCAGATGACTCAATGGACTAGATTCTCTGAGATATGTCTCCGTCCCCTACCACTCTCTGCCAGCAACTGAGTCTCAGGATATCTCTGATTTCAAAATTCTTATTCCTTCCCTATGATAGTATCTTAGTTACTTTGTGTATGCGGAGACAAAATACCCAACACCCAAAGTTAAAGGAGGATAGGTTTACTTCAGATCAGGTCAGAAAGAACATCAATCTGACCAGAACTGCAGAGGGATAGAGGGGGAGAAGCTGTCCATGGACAGCTGAGCGGCTGGAAAGGGATCTCAGGAGTCACTTTATTTCAACCCATAGTCCGCTGGCTTCAAGGCAGAGTGACATGGCAGAGGCATCACAGAGCAGAAACAGTTCCTGGCATGGCAGGTGAAGCCAGCAATGCAGCAAAGCAAAGCAGCAGCAGCAAGCCTTTCTTTCTCTCTTAGTTGGATGTACATACTCGGTACTGTAGTTTTCTGGTACCCAACAGCTATGGTTTGAAATATCCAATCTTTTCCTTTCCTTTTTATTTAAATACTGCCATCATCTCAAAGAGTTCATGTTGTTTATTCCTCTGAAAAATTGTGTCACCTATGAGTATTTCATTATATTCATCCTTTCTATGTTGTACTGTTTAATCTGTTTCGTATCGTACTGGAACAATGTGCTGTCAGGCAAAGCAGAGAAAAGATCATTCACTGCACATAGTGTTATGTTGCAGAGAGATGCAGTTAGGAGATACACAATTGCTGACTAAATGACACAGAACCTTACTAAATGGAATACTTAATTCAGTCAGTTACATATTTTTATGGTGGCCTGGCAAATGCCTGATATTTTTAGTTATTAAATAAATATTTGCATTCTACATACAATCTAAAATATGGAACTTGGGTTGAAAATAAAATAGCAAGCCAAACAAACTGCCTTCCCAGATACATTCAGAGTTCAGTTTTATCATTTACAACTTAAATATTTGCAACTATACTAGCATAGGCAAGAACAGCTATCTAAAATAATGCTTGTGTGGTTTGATTATACAAAGTCTAGAAAATCTTTCTCTTGATTTTTCTTGCTACCCCCAAATTATTGATGGATAGTCTTTCTTTTACTATATAGTTTCTCAAAATGCACAAATAGCCTTAAGTTCATTACTTATAAAGTTGACTGGGAAAACATATCTTTAGATGTTTTGTTGTATTGAGTTTACTACTACATCAGCATCCTAAAAGGCAGAGTTTTCTCTGCATTTGGTTTGTAGCTTATGGGGAAATCAGGGGATAAAGCTTTTCCTAAATTCAAAAGAATTAGTGACTTCTACTTGGGAAAAAAGGAAAATCAGAGACAAACTGGTAGCATTTTTTCATAATTTTCTATGCCTAAAGAGTAGATTATAAATTCTTATCTATTTATGGAAACGTGAGCCATAAGAATTAAATGTTCCCCAGTATTCATTCTCAGCCTTCTTGGTGCGGTGTCTCTTGTTTCTCATTTTGCCTCAGAAGGCATGTCTAATCTTTGCTACCTCTGATTGCAACCAATACCAACCATCATGTGTTGGTATACCCTCACTGCTTAACTGTACACACTGTGGTTTCTAACCCAACAACAAACCACAAGATTTCCACTCCCCACATCCCTGTTTTTGTTAGGATATATTTACTGTCCAGATTGGTGGGTTTCTCTTTGGCAGATTTGTACTCATGTACATGTAACATGCTGTCACCACTCTCTCCACCACTCTATTTGTTCCACCCTCTCGCTAGTTTCATATTTGGGGAATCAATGCATGTAGTGTGTTTCATCATAGTCATGACCGTATTAATTGCCTGGCCCAGTGATACTGTCTTAGTCCTTTCCTCTTCTCACTTTCCAACTTTAAAACTTTTAGTAGTGAGTCAACCCTTATGCTCCCTACAGACCTTGGAAAGAAGCCTCCCCACATGTGGCTCTTCACCAGCCAGTTCAGCACCTGTAGATTCTGCCTCTTGGCCACTCCCACCCAAAACTACAAGACTCATCTGTGTTTTATATCCTGTCAACATGGGACAATAGAGGTGCCAACTAAGCCAGCAACCTGAACATAGACAAGGCAAACACCCCAGAAGAGAAGGTATGCCCCAGAAAACAGCTCCAGGGAGAAATAACAGACCTTCCACAAAGCAGTATCTCCAAGGAAATCCCACAGGTGTAGTAAACTACAAATGCATTGTGGGGTTTTACTTTGCAAATGACTCCTTTATGGGAAGCTGGTGTAGAAGAAATTCAGTGGAGTACCTGCCATGTTTAGTCCAGGCCCATTATAGGAAGGGATTGTTTAAGACAGATCCACAGAATAACTCTGCTTTAGAGTTTCCCATGTTACCTCCCCACCACCAGCAAGTGGGTCAGAGGCAGCTGCAGAGAAAATGGAGGCTAAGCACAGACCCCTTGAAAAGTTGTAGCTCAGGCTGGGAAGGACACAGATTCTGCCCCTTGGGTTAAGAAACCAGTGAATGTGGTTTTCAGGAAGTTGAATCTGAAATTGTTAGCATTCAGTACAGCAGTCTGCTTGAATCCTTTCCCTGTGGCCTATATCCAGCAAAGATCAGAGGGATGATTGCTTTTCTCATCTACCACTGTGAAGAAGACACCTCAGCTTGAATAGCTGCCATAGACTAGGGTGTTTGGCAGAGGTGCTCCAGGAGCAGGACGGGCACAAATGCACATGACATAATCTTAGGCAGATAAAATTGACTTATTGGACTACAAGACTACAGATCCCAGAAAGAAACCATGCATTCAAAAACATAGAGGAATTTTTTTTCATTCAACTCAATTTTTTTCCTTTTTCCTGTTTGTGTTCCTTGCTTTGTCCTCCTCTATTGGTGTTTTGGGATGCGAGGTTTATATACTTTTCAGTTTTCATTTTCTTTTCTACTCTTAGCTTTTTTCTTCTTTTCTTTTTTTCCTTTATTTTACTCTGTTTTTTCTTTTTTGTTAACTTTACTATTGTCTGATAGTATTAACTTCCTTTTATGCTTCAGTAAAACCCCCCTTTTCACTTTTCTCTCTTCCTTCTCATCTTCCATTGATTAATATTTCAAATTGTAATTTTCTCATTCTTTGCATCTCTACCCAATCTATCTTTTCTAGTATAACCATTAAGCTTAGGGATCTTTAGATAGTTAATTCAGGCTATTAGTGATGAATATGGTTCTATTGTTAATGATCCTCCATGTACCAGATATTTCCTTTAGGTCAGTATTTCATTTGTTTTAGTGTTTATAGCATGATTATAGATTTCTTTTCTATGATTAGGCATGGTACATTATTAATTCTCATTGTATGACAATATCCAGTTTGTCCTTAATGCTATTATTGTTGCTAATTTTATTACTATAATAAGGTAATACAGTTCTTGCTGTTAATCAATTTTCTCTGTATGGACAAAATCTGGATTGCCCTTCTGTCATTAAGTATACTGCATCCCATTTCTGGAAAACTGTGCACTGGGCTAGGTACACTGCAGCCTCCACACCAAAATAAACAGAGGTGGTTGGATTCTTGGACAGACAAAAGGCCTATAGTTAGCCATGCCCAAAAAGCATCATTGAAAAGCAGAATTTACTATATAGCTCTCCATAGTAATAACAAATATTTCCATTATAATCACACAACCCTCAACACAAACAAACAAATAAAAACCCAAGAAGATAAAGCAAGAAAATACCTCAAAAAATTCTCAATTCCCTCAAAACTGATCCACAGGGCATTGAAGGGGAGGAAATCAAGAGCCAAAAAACCAAATTATTTGAAAAGACAATACAGGAGATAAGAATACACAATAAGGCAGTTGATGAGCTCAAAATTGGTGAGCTCAAAGAAGATAAAATTAAACAGCTAATAGTCCTAATAAAAATGGGCAAATCTACAGAAAACACTAATTAAACCTAGCTGAGTTAAACAAAATGTTATAAAACATGAAATCTTAGCATATAAAAAATAAGAGTCCATAAAAAGGCACCCAACAGAAATTCAATGCATTAAACATTCTATGGAAGGTATGGGCAGCAGATATGACCAACGTGAGGGCAGTGTCACAACTAGAAGAGGAGGTAGGTAGTGGTGACCAATTCATGACACACACTTTTAGAACAATAGAGGAACATTGGAAATGGATCTGAAAGTTCCTCGGTGATGCAAAGAACAGCAAGATTAATTGGAATTAGTGAAAATCAGAAGACAGCACAAATGTCATATAAAGACCTTTTTAATGAAATAATAAAAGAAATGTGTTCTAATCTATTGATCTTCTTCCCAATTTCCTGAATTTACCTCTTTGGATTTAATCATATTTTCATATGAATGAACAGTCTTTCTAATTTTTCTGGTTATTTCAATAATCCCATGTTTACTCTCTCATTCTTTCGCATCTGTCCTCTTCTCTAGTTTTGCAAAATTTGCATGATCATGCTTCATTCTCCAGCCTGGCTTCTACTTTATTTCTTTTCAGTCATTTCTGTTCTACCACTATCCTTCTTAAATTTCCCCATCACAGGGTAAAAGCACTCTACCAAAGGAAAACACTTTGCATACAAACTCCCAATTCACGATCAATTCTGTTATATAACTATATATTCTGTTACATAACTTTCATTTCTACAGTTAATGGTACAAAATTAATAGTTACAATGTTAATCATTTTCTAAATGACAGTCTCAGTGCTAATTATACTACTTTATCTAGGATATATCTGTTTTAACCACTTCTATAACAGTACTGGGAAGTTCTGGGGTAATATCCTCACCATATCCAAGCACCAAAGGACTTGGGACTGAGCCAAATAGATACCAACATCTCACCCTTAGTTAATTAGAAAGGTAAACCTTGAGATAGACATAAACCACACAGAAGACATCCAGAAGAATAAACCTTGCCTAAAGAGGCCTTGATACTGGTGATAAAGCTATGTACTACAAAAACTGACAAGGATCAACACAGAAAACAAAATATTTGAAATAGAAAATCACAAGACACAGGGGAGCCCTTTTCCACTGCTGGTGGGAGTGTAGACTGGTGAAACCACTGTGGAAATCAATCTGGAGATTCTAAATATTAAAACAGAAACATTAAGTCTACTGCAAGGAAAGTGGGTAGAAGTCTTGAAGACATAGGGGTAGGAACAGAGTTCATGAACAAAACCCAAACTGCATGAGAGGTACTTCAAAGAAGCAACTACTAGTATGAAATGGAATGTTACTCAGCCACAGCGCTAGCAAGCATTTACAGCTTACCCAATGTTGTGGTGTGTAGAGTTTCATCACATAAGTAGAAGGCAAGATTTAGCAGTGTGTGAATGATTCAGCAAGTTATGAGCAGAAGTTAATTTTGATGAACACAGGTTTCACAAGAACTCTTAGAACCATGTGAAGAGCCTGTATAGAAGTGCATATCAGGCAAACTGCTCTGTTTTCCTAAGAAAATCTCATTGTAAGAAACCTATATCCCTTTCCAGAATGCTTCTGTACGTTTCCAAAAGCATTGCAAAACATTCATGTCTCATCCTATTAAAAATTTTTTCATGTCAAGAAATCACCATCAGAGTGCAAAGAAAACTCACAGAGTGGGAAAAATTTTAGCCAAATGTCCTTCAAAGAAAGGACTTGGGGAGACAGGGAAGGAGCTGGGCCCAGGAAGCAGCATCTGAGTGGCCAGTCTCTGTGCAACACTGGGGAGGGGGAGGACTGCATGTGCACTCTGCCCTGCTTCTTTAGAACAGGGAAGGCACTCAGCCTGGGGAAGCAGTGCCTGAGTGGCCATCTCTATTGGAGAGTGAGGCCTCAGGCATGAAGCAGCCCGGGCTCTGTGGTCCTCTAGGTGGGTGAGGCCTGCTATTCCCTGATCACCTACCTGAGGATCCCCAAGCAGCGGCACCTGTCTAGCCACCATCAGTTCCAACTATGGCCTGGAGACCCTGGTATTAAAGGCCAGCATTCCCCCACCATTGCAGTTGTCTGAGCCATGCACCCCAGCAACTGTCTGGGGGTCCTGGGCCCAGTGGTCCATGGCCTGCTACCACTGTGGGATAAGTTTGATATCCAGGTAAACAAGGGTCCATAGAGTCCTTCGGTGAGCTGCCTTGGTAGCTCAGCACTTTTCATCCGACATCCAAAATGACAAGGCGCAGGAGCAAAATGCAATCTCAAAACTCAACTCCAACAACTCCAAGAGACACTGACATAGGAGAACCTGGAAGCCACATACCTGAAATCTCTAAAAGATCACATCTGAAGTAAAAAAACAACTCCAACAGGCCATAGAAGAGATCAGATCAGAAATAATCTCCCAGGCAAAAAATGAAATGACAATAATAATGAAAGAAATGCTCCACACATCTAGAGAAGAAACAAAAAAAAAAAATAGATGAACATAGGCAACAGATGGAAATGTTACATGAGCAATTTAGGAAGGAAATAAAATGCATGAAACAGACTCAAAGAGATTTCCAGGAAATCAAAACTTCCAATGAAAGCTTGCAGAACTGCTTGAATGAAGCTGAAGATAGAATTTCAGATCTTGAAGACAGCATGGCAGCTAGTGATCGTGAAAGGAAGGATCTTTTAAAGTCATCAAGGATCCAGGAAAAGTCAATCCAAAGGCTGCAAGACAAGGCAAAGAAAAATAATGTCTGAGTAACAGGAGTCAGTGAAAGAGAAGGAGGCAACACAAATGACATAAAAAGAATATTTGCAGAAATAATAGCAGAAAATTTCCCAAGCATGGAAAAAGATGCTGATGTTCAGTTAAATGAGGCATATACAACTCCAATTAGCCATAACACAAATAAAACCACACCCAGACATATAATAGTCAAGATCCCAGATATCTGGTGAAAGAACACAATATCAAAAGCTGCTAGGGAAAAGAAACAGATTATGTATAAAGGAAAGCCCATCAGAATCACAGCAGACTTCTCAAAACAAACCATGCAATGGAGAAGAGCTTGGAGCAATGTATTACAGGTTCTGAGACAAAATAGCTTCAAACCCAGACTGATGTATCCTGCAAAACTATCCACCAAATTCAATGGAGAAATAAAATATTTCCACGACAAACAACAACTGAAGAACTTCATGAGTGCCAAACTAACCCTACAAAAAGTACTAAAGGATATTCTAGACAGAGAAAAAAGAGACCACAATCTGAAGAACAACGATAGAAAGGAACCGTCAAGCAGAGCAAGCAATTAAACAGATAGCAAAAGTAGGAAACTAAAAGCACCTAAATAGCATGACAGGGATAAGCCAACATGTATCAATTATAATCATTAATGTTAATGACCTCAATTCACCAGTCAAAAGAAACAGACTGGCAGAGTGGTTTAAGAAACAAAATCCCACAACAGGCTTTACACAGGAAACACAGTTCACTCAAAAGGAAATCTGCAGGCTGAAAGTCAAAGGATG
Organism: Dinomys branickii; assembly: GCA_004027595.1. Lineage (NCBI taxonomy): Eukaryota > Metazoa > Chordata > Mammalia > Rodentia > Dinomyidae > Dinomys > Dinomys branickii. The sequence continues at coordinate 40,826 of PVLD010012984.1, read as the reverse complement.
AATAACAATTCTCCATGCAACAGGTTCCCAGAAAAAAGCAGGGGTAGCTATTGTGTTTGCACACAATGTAAACTTCAAACTGAAAACAATGAAAAGAAATAAAGAAGGTCACTACATGCTAGTTAGGGGAAAACTGCAAGAGGAAGACATAACAATCCTAAACATGTATGCAACAAATATTGAAGCATCAGACTATGTAAGTCAATTCTTAACAGACACGAAAAACCAAATAATCAATAACACTATTGTAACGGACCTAAACAACCCTTTGACGGAAAGAGACAGGTTAACTAGACAAAAAATCATCAAAGAAATAACAGACTGGAACAAAATCTGTGAACAAATGGACTTAGTAGATGTATGCAGAGTGTTCCACCCTACAACATCAGAATACACATTTTTCTCAGCTGCACATGGGACTTTCTCTAAAACAGACCACATTCTAGCCCATAAAGCATCCTACCTAAATGTAAAAGAACTGAAATTATACCACGCATATTATCTGACCACATGCAATGAAATTGGAAATTAATGACAAAAGGAACTCTAAAAACTCCATAAACACTTGGAAATTAGACAACAACCTCCTGAAGAACGAATGGGTCACAAAAGAAATTAAAGAAGAAATTTAAAAATACACACAAACAAATGAAAATGCAAATACAACCTACCAAAATCTATGAGATGCAATGAAAGCAGTTCTCAGAGGGAAATTTATAGTCATGAACTCACACATAAGGAAAACAGAGAAAAAATAGCCTAATGCTGCAGCTCAAATTTTTAAATAAAGAAGAAAAGGTCAAGCCCAAAGCCCAAAGAAGGGAAGAGATTATGAAGATCAGGGCAGAAATTAATGCAATTAAGATAAAGAAAACACTACAAAAAATAAATGAATCAAACAGTTAGCTCTTTGAAAGAATAAATAAAATTGATAAACCCCTAGCCAACCTTATCAAAAAAAAAGAAAGGAAAAAACCCAAATTGATGCAGTAAGGAATGAAAAGGATGAAATCACTACAGACCCTACAGAAATTCAAAAGATCATTAATACCTACTTCAAAAATCTTTATTCCCATAGGATAGAAAACTCAGAAGAAATGGACAGATTCTTAGATATGTACAAATTGCCAAAGTTGAATCAGGAAGATATAAAACTCCTGAACAACCCTATATCAATTAACAAGATTGAAAATGTAATTAGAAATTTATTGACAAAGAAAAGCCCAGGCCTTGATAGATTCACAGCAGAATTCTATGAATATTCAGAGAAGATTTAATGCCAACACTCCTTAAACTTTTCAATGAAATTGAAAAGCAAGCAATTCTCCCTAACTCATGGTTCTAGAAGCAACTGTTATACTGCCATGAAAATCTGAGAAAGACCAAACCAAGAAATAGAACTATAGACCAATCTCCCTAATGAACACAGATGCAAAGATACTCAATAAAATACTAGCAAACAGAATGCAGCAAATCATAAAGAAAATTATACACCATGACCAGTTTGGATTCATTCCAGGAATGCAGGGATGGTTCAATATATGCAAATCAATTAATGTAATATACCATATCCATAGAGCCAAAGACAAAAAACACATGATCATCTCAATAGATGAGGAAAAAGCTTTTGAAAAAGTCCAACATGCATTCAGGTTAAAAAAAAAAAAAACCCTAGAGAAAACAGGAATAGATGGCCTTTACCTCAATCTGATCAAAGCCATCTATGACAAATCAACAGCCAACATCGTACTAAATGGACAAAAACTAAAAGTTTTCGCTTTGAAGTCGGAAACAAGACAAGAATGTCCACTGTCACCACTTCTATTCAACAAAGTTCTAGAAGCATTAGCCAGAGCAACTAGTAGACAAGAAAGAGAAATAAGAGGAATAAGGATAGGAAAGGAAGAAATGAAACTATCACTATTTGCAGATGACATGATACTTTACATGGAAGACTCCAAAAACTCCACAAGAAGACTTCTTGAATTAATTGACAAATTCAGCAGTGTAGCTGGATACAAAGTCAACACCCAAAACTCAATAGCATTCCTATACGCAAACAACAAACAGACTGAGAAATTAAGGAAATCATACCTTTCACAATAGCACCCAAGAAATTGAAATATTTAGGAATCAATCTAACCAAAGAAGTAAAAGATCTATTCAATGAAAACTATAGTACTCTGAAAAAAGAGGTCAAAGAGGATTTCAATAAATGGAAAAATATTCCTTGCTCATGGATAGGAAGAACCAACATTGTGAAAATGGCCACACTACCAAAATTGTTGTACAGATTCAATGCAATTCCCATTGAACTACCATTAGCATACCTCCCAGATCTAGAGAAAACATTCCTTAAATTCACCTGGAACCAGAAGAGACCCAGAATAGCAAAAGCATTCCTGAGCAACAAACACAAGTCAGGTGGAATCAAAATCCCTGACCTGAAATTATATTACAAAGCTACTGTAATAAAATCAACCTGGTACTGGCTAAAAAACAGACCTGAGGATCAATGGAACAGACTGGAAGATGCAGCAACAACCACAAACACACTCAGCCACCTAATCTTTGACAAAGGGGCCAAACAAGCTCACTGGAAGAAAAATAGCCTCTTTAATAAATGGTGCTGGAAAAACTGGCTTGCCACTTACCAAAGTTTTAAAATAGGCCCAAGTCTATCACCATGTGAAATGAATCACAGACCTCAATATCAAAACAGAAGCACTAAATCTATTGAAAGAGAAAGTTGGTAAAAATCTTGAAGACATAGGAGTAGGCGGAGAGTTTATGAACAAAAATCAAACTGCAAGGGAAATATTTCAAAGAATCAACAACTGGGACCTCATCTTACTGAAAAGTTTTTGCACATCTAAAGACATCTCCAGCAGAGTAAAAAAGAACCCCACAAATTGGGAAAAAATCCTAGCTGGCTGTCCCTCAGACAAAGGTCTTCTATCTAAACATACTAAGAATTAAAAAACATGAACCTGTCCAAATTCAAAGACCCAGTCCACATATGGGCAGCTGAGATGAATACACACTTCTCAGATAAGGAAACACAAATGGCAAATAAATATATGAGAAAATGTTCAACATCATTAGTCATTTGAGGAATGCAAATTAAAACAGCACTGAGATTTCACCTCACCCCACTAAGAATGGCTAGCATTAAGAAATCATCCAATAACAAATGCTGGTGAGGCTATGGAGAAATAGGAAAACTTCTCCACTGCTGGTGGGAATGTAGACTGGTGAAATCACTGTGGAAATCAGTTTGGAGATTCCTCAGCAAACTAGGTCTGGAGGTCCCATTCAACCCAGCTATTCCCCTTCTGGGTATTTTCCCAAAAGATCTGAAAACATCATATCACAGCAATATATGTGCACCCATGTTTATAGCAGTGCAATTTGTAATAGCTAAATCATGGAAGCAACCCAAATGTCCATCCACTGAGGACTGGATAAAAAATTTTGGCATTTTTATATAATGGAACATTACTCAGTTATAAAGAAAGAGAATCTTGAGGCTTTCATAGGTAAATGGTCACAACTAGAGACCATACTCATAAGTGAAATAAATCAGATTTGCATGTCTAAGCCACCGATTGTATCACTAGTGTAAGACCCTGAAGTGTGAATATAAATTAGGAGGTATGAAACTGCTCAAAAGTAAAGAGCAAATGGGATGAGGGGAAAGAGAAAAGGAAGAAAGGGATAATCATATATGTATGTATATGTATGCAGGATAGCCAACATAGTTGTACTACTGACTTATGTCACTGTATTGTAAGGAACAGTTAATGATTAGTGGTTTGATCAATCTTGCATGTCTATATTTGTTTTCCTGAGTAGACACCTCGAAGTTATCAATATGTAATACAACCATTGTTAATTGCCTGTCACTTTGTCTGTAATTCAGTTTTGATTGTACTATTCTTGTGCTACTTTGTAACTGGCTGTCTGTTTGTTAATATGTTTTCATTCTTTTACTTTTAAAATAAGAAAAAATAAAGGACTTGGGTTGGGGATATAGCTCAGCAGGGGCTGGTGATATATTTCAATGGCACAGCACCTGCCTAACAAGTGTTAAGTTGTGAGTTTGACTCCTGCTACAAAAAAACCCCCAAAACTAGAGGACTTTTCTCTAAAACATACAAAGAACTGAAAAAAGTCAGGTTCCCAAATTCAAAGACCCAATCCAAAAATGGGCATCTGAGATGAATACTCTCTTCTCAGATGAAAAAATACAAATGGTAAATAAATATATGAAAAAATGTTCAACATCATTGGTCATTTGAGAAATGCAAATTAAAACACTGAGATTCCATCTCAGCCCCAGAAAGAATGGCTATCATCAAGAAATCAACCAATAACAAATGCTGGCAGAGTGTGGCAAAAAAGGAACCCTTTCCTTGTTAGTGGGAGTGTAGCTGGTACAACCACCATGGAAATCAGTGTAGAGATTCCTCAAAAAACTAGAATTAGGGGTTCCATTTGACCCAGCTCTTTTCCTTCTGGGTATTTCCCCAGAAAAATTAAAAACATCAGACCACAGGGATATATGTGCATCCGTGTTTATAGCTGCAGAATTTGTAATAGCTAAATTTTGGGAAAACTCCAAATGCCCATCAACCGAGGAATAGATCAAAAAGTTGTGGCATTTTTATACAATGGAGTATTACACAGCTATAAGGAAAGATAAACTTGAGAGATATAGGTAAATGGATACAACTTGAGACTGTACTCATAAGTGAAATAAATCAGATTCTCAGGTGTAAACATCATATAGTTTCCCTAGTGTAAGAAACTGAAAGGGTTAATAAGATAAAAAACATACAATAGATATTGTGTTAGTGGAAAAAACTTCTCAAAAGGAAAGAAAACTAGAATAGGGGAAAGGAGAAAAAAAAGGAAGAGAGACATAAATGACATAGATATAGGTAAACAAGATAATTAAGATAAGTACACTCCTAATTTCTATTAATTCATTAAAAAGAATGGTTTGTACCTATATTTTTTGATTAATTTTTCATGCCTATATCTTGTTATCTGAGCAAGTACTTTCAACAATATGCAATATATTAACCATTGTTAATCTATTATCATGTTTTGAAATTCTGTATCATTGTTATTGTTATTGCTTTTTTCTCTTAAAAAAGAATGAATATTCTTTCAGTTTGGGTGAGCAGTTAAGTAGAAGGGAAAGAAAGGGAATCAGCAACTGGAAATTAATGCAGCGATAGGAATAAGTCAATATCTATCCATAATAACAATTTATGTGAATGATCTCAATCACCAATACAAAGACACAGTTTGCCAGAATGGATCAAACAAACCCATTGGTATGTTGCATACAAGAAGCACTTTAACTCAAAAAGAATTTTATAGACTAAAACTTTGTAAGTGACTTATGAGATTGTGAGGATACGAGTCACACATTATGCTTTTGAACACTACATTGCTTATGCAAATATCATTGTTTCTGATCAGAAAAGAGTACCCATAATATATAAGTCTCTTTCTAGATGTTTCTGAAAATCAGCATACATGTAAATTATTTTTACTGATGTGGTAGAAGAAAAGGACCTTTGGAATGAAAAGATATCATAGCTTTTCTTTGAATTCTAGTTTTGAAACATAGTAGTAATATGACTTTACTGATTTCTGATCATTTTAATAATTGAATTTATAAATTGGGGATGAACATTAGCAGCCAGTACCGAATCATCAGTGCTAATCACTAAGGGCTTCATATTCATCAGCTTTTAATCTTACAAGTCCATGTAGCATAAAGTCTATTTTATTTCCACTTTATGGGGTTTGACATTGAGAGTTAATAAATATAAGAAATTTGCAAAAATTCATATGTTAAAACTCACGTAAATGACAGTGTGGAAATGAATCTAATAAACATATATTAGAACTAAGGATTATGTAACTCTGAAGTTGTAGCTCTTACAAACTGCTTTTCTTTTTTCTCTGAATTAGTATATGCTGAGACCTACAGAACAGTGCCTTGTAGGCTAAGAAGTTATGATACAGGAGTCATGATCCTTAACACATCATCACCACCACCATAAACAAAGCACCGCATTCTAACATGGCCACTATTATTTCTGTAGACTTTTCCAGTTTGATTTATTATTATGGATTTACTAAAGAACTCAATATCCTTTTTTCTGTGGACACTTTATAGAATTGAATATAATAATTATTAGACAAATTTGCATGATGTTTTTTATGTACTGGAAGGAAATATCAGGTTGTCCTGCATAAAAATGAAACACATTTTATATAACAAAGTAAAAAGACAAATGATAAATTAGAAAAATAATTACTACTTTGACAAAGACAAATTCTGGCAGCAAGACACCCATATTAAGCAACATGATAGAATAGAATGCTGTGAAATGAACCCTCACATATCCAGTCAAATAAGTTTTGATCATTTAATGCAAGAGAATTTAATAATGAAAAGACAGTTGTTTCCACAAATGGTATAAGGTAAACTGTATATCTACATGCAAAAGAATGAAGTTGAACCCAGTACTGAGACCACATACAAAAATGGCCTTAGATACGAATGTAAGAAATATGACAATAGAACTCTAACATAAAAATATAGAAGTAAATGCTTCATGATTTTGGATTTGGCAATAATTTTTTCAATCTGAAACCAAAAGCACAGGTAAAGGAAACGTAGATAAACTCCACTGAAAGTTAAAAATTCTTTGTGTCAAATGACACCATCAGCAATGTGAAAGGGAATGATGAAATGTGTGAAAATATTTGCAAATTATATTCTGATAAGGAATTAATGTCTAGAATATGGTGAGACCTCATAGAACTCAACAACAGTAACAATGACAAGACAGCCTGATTTTTAAAATGGGGAAAGAACTTAAATGAATCTTTCTTCAAAGAAGATATACAAATGACCTGTAAGAATATGAAAAGCTGTTCAACATCAGTCAGGGAGATGCAAATCAAAAGTATAATGAAATACCACTTCACTCAGGAAGATGACTATTATATTGGCAAGGAGGGAAAGACAATGGAATCATCATGTTCTGTTAGTGGGAATGTAGAATGGTGAGGCTGTTGAGGAGAGACGCATGGTGGCACCTCACAGTATTACCCAGAACTACCATACATTTCAGCCTGTATATGCTAGAACAGAATTACATACAACGCACTTGTAAATATGTGACCTAATCTGTTCTATGCTGCTACGATGGAATACCTCAGATATGGGATTTTATAAAGAAAAGGGATTTACTTTCACCGTTATGGAAGTCCAAGGTCAAGGGGAGAACTATGAAGGCTTTTGTGCTAAGTCAGTCCTCACATGGCAGAAGGCAGAAGTGCAGGAATTGGATGCTGCCTCTGCAGGCGGTGGAAGAACACAGGGTGAGGCTACTTCAGCAAGCCCTTTTCTTGACAACATTAACCTGTTTATGAGGGCACAGCTTTCATGAGCTAAACACTCCATTAGGCCTCATCTCCCAACACTATTACATTGAGGATTAAGTTTTCAGTACAAAAATTATGGGGGACACAAGCAGATAATAGCAGTGTATGTCCTCCCAAATCAAAAACAGTGACTAAGATATTTGCACACTTGTGCTTTCATAGCAGCATTATACACAATAGCTAAAACACAGAAGCATCCCAGTTGTCCACTGATAGATATAAGGATAAATAAAATATAGTATATACCTACAATGGAATGCTATTCAGCCTTAGAAAGGAAGGTAAATGTGACACACGCACAAACCTTCAAGACATGTACTAAATAACATCAGCCAGACATTATATTTATATATATTTTATACAGTAGTCAAAGTCCTAGAGTCAGAAAGTGAAATGGAGAATTCCAGGAATGAAGGAATTACTGGTTAAAGACACAAACTTTCAGTTTGGGAAGACAAAAAGTTCTAGATATGAATTATATTCATGGTGGTAACAGCATATTTATGTGAATGTACTTAATGCTACTTAATTGTAAACTTAATTTGTTACCACAGCAAATATTATGTTATCTATATTTTTTCACAATAAAAATATTATTGCTTAATATAAAAGTTTCTAAAAATTAAAAAAAATCAATTCAATATTTTCAGTTTTATTGATTCAGTTTTTAATGTGAGCAAACAAAAAATAATCAAAAAGAAAAATGTTCTTATGGCCTTTAAACATATGAAAGATGCTCAACTTATTAGAAATGAGTACTAAAATGCACTTATATACAAGTTGTCTTATGTATCAGGTGGACAAAAATCTAAACTTAATGATGTACTCTAATATAAAGACATTGGAGAAGCCATCACAGAAATTATTGGTAAGAATACAAAATGGTATACTACTATGGAGAGGAATTGGTGACATCTAGCAAAATTATGTGTGGTGTGCCTTTCAACCAGCAATTCCATATCTAGGAATTTTTTCACAGATGTACTGGCTCAAATAGAAAATGACATTTGAAAGAAGTGGGTATATGTTACAATACTATTTGTAAAATTAAAAAATTAGAAACAACCCAAATATCCATAAAGAATTGACTAAAACATTGAAACCCATTAGAATGGAAAAATGTGGAGATATTTAAAAAATAAATTAGGAATACTTCTATGTACCACTAGAGGAATATCTCCATGAAATATTAAGCCCAAATAAAAACAAACAAGACTTGAAAAAATGTGTAATATGCTACTTTTGGTCTCATAAATGGTGCACTTCAGTACAGATTTTATATCTAAAAAGAAACAATGAAATGATGGATCTCAAACTAATGAAAATTGTTTACTATAGGAGAAAAAAGACAACAAGGAGAAGGAACAATTATGGAACACAGACTTCTCTAAATTTATTTTATAGTTTGAATCAGGAATTATGTAAATATTTCACTATAATGAACTAGGATTAAAAATACAATTACTAAAATGTAAAAAATGCATTTATTTATGACTTGATGGCTTAGATAATAATTATTTTAAGGGATTTAAAAATATATATTCTTGACTATTCGTTCCTAGTAGAATACCATAAGGACAAAACAACTGAAACATTAGAAGTATCTTATTGTTAATAAAACCATTCTTATTATTATTCTGAAGTGCTAAATAATTATATTAATGTGATTTAGGAACTAGGATTTTTGGCATGAGAGAAAAATACCTATAAAACTGATTCTAAATAAAACTCCATGTGATCTTTGACTAGAATACACCATATGAACTGTGGTTTGGGTTTTTGCAAAGGCAACAATATAATACAAGACATATATTTTATAAGATTATTTATAATAGTCACCCAAAGAATCATACACAAGAGAGTGCAGGAAATCTGTCCACACACTAAAGACCCAAGGAACTTGCTGAGGGCCTGGATCCCATGGCAATGTCCTGCATGAGTCCAGCTGAAGACTAGAGCTCATAACAATGCCTCCCACAAGTCCAACTGGAGGGCCAGAGCCCATAACAGTATCTCATGCAGGCCTGTTTCACAGATCTGGGCTTTGGGAGGCCCAAAGGTCAGTGGTGGAAACTAGGAAGTCTGTGCCAGCGGGATGAAGGGTCTGTGCTAGCAGGCTGAGGGATCTGCACTGGAACCAGGAAGCGAAGTTCAAAATAAGAACCAGAGCTCTCTCACACACCCATCCTCAGCAACAGTGAGGTCCCGAGCTCCTCCTATGGTCAGGATAGCGGAGTTCCCATCAGGAAAGCCAACAAGACAAGCTTCTCCAGGACACTGGCAGTGCACCTTCCCCTCTGGAACCAGGAACTGATGCTCAAAGTGAGGACCAGAGCTCCCCCAAAGTGAACCGAAGCTATTCTCAGTGCCAACAAGGTTCCGAGCTCTTTGGAGGACGAAAACAGCCAAGTTCATCAGGAAAGCCAGCATGACAAGCCCCTCCAGCAGAACCAACAGCTCCTTACAGCTTCCACCAGCTCCCAAAAGCCTTTCTCCTCCCCCAACAGCCTCACTTCTCACCAGTTCTGCCTCTAAATGTGCTGGCAACAACCCCCAGGTGGGCCTCCCACACCCAGCACCACACTTGCTCAGTTCAGCTGGGTGTTATAAGCTGACCACCAGTTGTCAATCCACCACATAAACTGATACTTTTCTGTTATCTTTTGCCTCTGCCCACTAAAATGTCCTAGTAATAGTAACGATCTAGTTTTAATGACATCTTTAGAACTCAGCTTATGGTTTCTACATGTAATTTTCTGAAAAAGAAATATGACACAGTCAGGCCATGCCAAATGAGCAGCGCCCCTCCCCCACACAAGCAAACAGACCCACATCGGAAGACTGGAGCTCCTCCCCTACATGAGCACACAGAGCTGAGTGACACATGGAGCCCCCTCAACACAGGGGTGCGGTCACACACCAACTCCAAGCCAGCTCTGGGAAATTTTCAGGGTTCAGGTGCAAGGCAGGGAACATACCCAGTAAGTCTAGAACAGCTTCCCAACTCCTGAAAGCAAGAAAGCTATGAAAAATTTAGGATTATGTCAAAAGGCACAGAAACTAACTTGAAGAAAGCCCTCTGGCCAGTGATGGGGCTATGTAAATACCAGTCCTTACCGTCATCCTCTGCTGTCATCCATCATCCTGTCACTGATTAAAATATGCAGTATGTAAAAATGTATGAGTTGATGATAATGGTTTAAAAAGGAAATCTGGCTTGCTGCTTTTGGATATTGCTGGAACATGGGATAATTATTCTGCAAATTTGAAATTAAAGTGAGAGAATAAACCATTGATCCTGTCTCTCTCACATGAACAATTTCTGGTTGACCAAACTGCTGATGAAGCAAAACTCTTCATGTAAAAATCACGGCAAATAGATCAGTTAGTTTCTTATCTCTAAAAGGATCATTTGTGATCGCTTTCATATTGTTACTGGTTCATAGTAAAGGCTCAGACTCAATGTGAATTACAATGGATTGTCAGTTTGATTGTCTTTAGGACTATGCAGGAGACTGATAGAGCACAATTCTGGGTTTGCAGTAGTGGGTCATACAGGTATGACCTCGGCTGCTCTACCTGATCTCTAGTCTTTTTGTCTTTGTTTCTGTTCCCACGCTCTGCTTCCTAGCTGCCCTGAGGTGAGCAGCCTTGCATTATTACGTCCTTCTGCCATAATGTCTGCCTTAGAGCTAGCCTGTGGGAGACCGGATAGTAAGAACTGAAGCCTCACTGGCCTCCTCCGTGTTGACTAAGGAGAAAAGTGGTGTGCAAGTGTGCTGCTGATACGTTGTAGGTTCTAGGGAAAAGCTAACACGACTGAAATCCTCTTGTTTATCCACACATAATCTCACAGTTAACCCTCTGGACCAAGCTGATCATCAAGTGCTTGTCCTGGCAAAACAAGCCTAGGTACCTACACCCAAGGGCTGTATTTCTAGTTAGTACCTTTTACATATTCTTCAAGGCTCCTGTAAGCCTCATGCCAAGTTCTTATCCAGGTTGTGGCAAGCTGTCTGACAGCAGATACCGCATTCCCCAAGCAGCATTGTGTTGCAGTTGGCTTTTGAAAATGCTGATGACTGTAAACAAGTGCTGGTGGAGGGAGTGAACAACTAAAAAGCTTTGAAACTTTTTTAAAGGTTGCCAAGATGTGGGTACCAAAGGTCGTAAGTCCTCTATGTTTTCCCACGCTATATCTGGCATCATTAACAAAAGTAGGCTTCACAAAAACACAATGTTTTAATTGTGGCAAAACAGGGCATATCTGTAAACTGTGCACTTGACCTCTGGCAAGAAAGGGTGCAATTGTTCCTTTCCTGAAAGGAAAGTGCCAAGCACTTGTCTGAGATGTCAAAAAAGGAAATCATGCTGAAAGACTCATCAGCTCAATTTTTCAACAGGTGAGACTTTCTTGTTCTTAATTTGATGGGGATGTTTGAGCCCGGTTATGGTTGATACATTGGGTCATCTTGGGGAGTCTAGAGATTTGGCTGAGTGACTCAGCAGGGAGCAAGCATGCTTACTTTGTATACATTCTGAACCTATGGAAGAGGAAGGCATGGAGATTGTGTGAGAGCTATGTGCCCCCTGGGTGGGGGTAGGCTGTTTACAATGTAAGAGAAGGAAGGAGGCATTTCTCCCTTTTGCTGATCGTTTTTGCTCTGCTCTGCTGCCATGAACGTTTGTCCTCTGCCATGTGCCACTCTGCCTTAGAACCAGCCAATTATGGACTGAAACCTCCACAAACTGTAAGCTAAATAAATCTTTCCTTCCTTCATTTTAGGCCTTGGGTATTTTGTCTCAGCAACGAGAGAAAAGTAACCAAGACAAGCCCTTATCTCTAGTTTTAAATTTCCAGATCACAGGCATGCCACATTGTATAATTTTGTCCAGCATGTCAAACTTCACCTACATCAATTCTGCCAGAAGGCTGTAATCCCAGCGACCTTCATGCAAATGAGCTATGGCAAAAGGATGTAACATATATCCCAATCTGGCACACTTCAGTATATGCATGTTAGTATACACACATATGCTCATTTTATGCATGTTGCCTGCTATGCAGGTGAGATTGCAGGGCATATACAGCAACACTGTCCTTCAACATTTGCAAAGATGGGAGTTCCTAAGAAAATAAAAGTGGATAATGGCCCTGTCTATATGGGCAGGAGTTTTCAAAGATTTTAGCGGCTTTCAAAGATTTAGCATCTTAGAATGTTAGTCCTTCCATTGGAATTCCTTATAATTCACAGGGACAAGCTATTGTTGAATGTGCACATTTAACATTGAAAGAGCATATACAAAAAAAAGAGGGAATCAATCTTGATAAGCCACAAGTTTGCCTTCATTTTGCAACATTCACACTTAGTTGAATCCTGATGGTGATACCAATACCACCCCAGTGGAATCACATTGGTCAAAAGTATAAAAGCGTGGGAAAAGGGAGAAGGCACAAGCACTGTGGTACTCTCTAGAGAAGGGAAAATAGGAGGAACTGGCTACCCCGCTGGTGGGGCTAGGGGTTTGTTTAGGTTGTTGCAGGAAATGGCAGCTGGTGTGGGTACCCTCTAAAAGCATGTGACCATGGAGAAGTTTGTCCCATGACACTCCCATAGGATCTGGACTCCGCTCTCCTCACCAGGGAAAGCCTTCTCTTAGACGACAACTGAAAAAAACTACCTAGGAAGCAGAAAGTCTTGTTCATCATCAGCACATACTTGAGAGAAGAATGCTTGGTGTCTATCAAAGGCCCTTTAATTAGACCCTCTGGAGGGTATCTCTGACTGCCAATCGCAACTATGCCTCTCTTCAGCTAGAATAAGTTAGAGCGGTATTTGCCCATTAGCCCTTCATGGCAGTTAAGAGTATTTCTCCAGAGGAGGAACACTTAAGTTAGTCATAGTATAGGCAGTCAGATAGGGTCAGGCAATTGAAAAGAGCCATTACAACTGTGAGTGGAGGTGTAGTCCTTAAAGGCTAAACCTCAAGACAAAAGATAGAATAACTACTTCTGCATACTTACCTGAGGGATGAATAGCCGTGACTGATAGTCAACTGCTGTCATTATAAAACAAAAAGGGGGAGGGATGGGAGACCAGATAATAAGAATTGAAGCCTAATTGGCCTCCTCTATGAACACCAGGGGGAAAGGCTGTGTGCAAGCATGCCTACACATTGAAGGTTTGGGAGAAAAATTAATACAGCTGAAATCCTGTTGTTTACCTGGACATGTACCATAGATGGTGGGAGTGTCTTGTAATGCTCTAATTGCTTGGTCTTGTGTCTGAGTGAATAAAGGCAAAGTGATCCAGTCACTCAAGGGGTCTTTGTTTACTGGAGGAAAGAGACCCCCTAGCCCCCACATTTCAACCTGATCCTGTATTTGTTTCCCATCCTAGTTCTTCCCCTAGGCATGTTCAGAGTTTATAGGCTGGCTCCCATACCAGCAACCATGTACTGAACTCCCTGAAATCAGGAGCCAAATAAACCTCTCCTTTAAATTGCAGGTGTCGGGTATTTTATCCAGCAATAAGCAAGCTGACCGACATACTCAGTAAATGTTAGCTCCTATAATTTCTTTTCTTGATCCCTATGCTCTTTTTTAAGGTAGGAAGAGCATACATGATATTGAGAATATTTTTGAAATTTATGTTTCTTTAAGGACAATATTTGATTTTAATTTACAGTGCTCACTATCCTAAACAACATTTTATTATTAAATATATACCATTTGATATTCCATAAGATCCAAAGTGAGTCAGTAAAAAAAATGCATGAAGTGACAATAAATAATAGTCCCTTGTCCCAGTAAATATATTAATCCTTTTTTTGCCAACATAATCTTTCATGTAAGGGGGAATGAGTTTAATGCGAATGAACAATATAACATAACTATCATAAAAAGCCTTTGTAAATTTAAGTTGTATTAATAGAAAACTGAGTCCTATATAAAAAACAAATGTACCTCTTTTATAAGCAGCCAATCAGACTATATCTTAAGTACCATTTTTTAAATTCTTCTCTTTTTATAGGATAAGATCAAAGCAGCATATATGCAAAGGTGCGTGACTACCATAAAAGTATTTGAACTTATGCCACATAAACCGTAATAGAATAACTGGGAACATTTAGCCTATAGAAAACAGTGTTTGGTCTGGACATGGCCTAAATATGCTCAGCTCTTTCAAAGACAATTTGTAGGCTATGGCCATGCCAATCTGAATGTGCCCAATCTCAGAAAACTCACAGTCACTTTGTGGAAACATAATCAGAATATATTATACATAGTGTTTTGTAATCTACTTCCCTTTTAAGTCATTCATTGACTTCATAGTCCAGGTAATATGCATATCTATACATTTTTCCATGTATAATAATACTTGGTTTTTAATGTTTTTATTTGTGCCATTCAGAGGCCAACCATATTAAATAGTGCTATATTTTTTATTCAAAGAAAACTATAATTTAAGGAACTTATGTATGTGTTAGCAATTATATAGTTCTATCACATAATATACATTTTCTTTTTGTATATAAGATATTAAACCATATTATTAATTTATTGGTTTTCATTGCTTTTTCTATTTTGCTATGTACATTACTTCTCAAATATCCTTGTTTAAAGCAACCATAATTGCACTAAAGTGCATCTGAAAATTAAATCATCTGGGAAACATCCTAATGAAAGCTCAAAACTCCCTTTGTACCAGAAAATTAGCAGTCTCTAAGGCCTAATAAGCATGGTTAACGATACCTTTGATGCCAAAACTCAGAGAGGTACTAAAAACCCTTGTGCCATTAACTAATGGAATATTGTAATTTTAGGAAAAATGTAAAAATATTAGAAAGTAGTATAAATAGAGGTTATCTTCAGTAGTGCAAGAAATAATAAACACAGAAAGTTGATTTCCTGAAAATGATTTTGCTATAAGTATAACCAGAAAAGATATAAAGTGTATCATGTGGATACTGCATACTAGAATTACAATTAAATTCTATATCATCGCTAACCATATGGAAACAAAGTGATCTTGCCCCAAATCATCCTAAATGTTCATTAAATGTATGATTAATACATAATATTATATTGAGAGAAACATGATTTCTATTTTTAAGACTTTTTATTCTCAGAAAATCATTTAACTATTTTCGTGGAGCTTATTCAGCTTTCCCTTTTAGTGGATGGAATACTTTGCATAATTTTTCAATATGTAAAATTCTTTAGAAGCATTATTTAAACTGTTTATAATGAAAGAACACAAAAGCATATTTCTTAGGGCTTAATAAATATGTCTATTTTCATTAGGGCTAACTAAAAGTATCATTATATTTTCCAGAAAAGCATTTTAAAAAATCTTTGGCTTTATACAACTAATATTCATATATTTTATTTAAAATTATAAAAGCAGATTTGGGAAGTAGTTAAGGAAAGACAATTTTAATGTTTTTCTTTTAATACAGTAGACCCTCAAGTTATAACCAGCATCAAATACAATTCATGACCAGAATTTTGACCAAAGTCTTGAGTTAAGACCAGAATGCCAGCCACTGATCTGCTTGTAAACAAAGCCTTGTGATGCAGAAAAGCATATGTAAGCTTTATAAGCATCAATCTGTGCCCAGATGTACCTGTTTGTGGATATCATTTTGGTCAGTGCTTTATATAATTGCAATTCTTACTGCTATCAAAATGGCCAGCAAAAAACTAGAAAAGAAGCCAAGGAAGGAAGGGAGGATAAAGAAAGCAACCATGGTAGAAAAGAAGGAGAAGAGTGTGGAGAAATGTGAGAATGCAATTGATGTGGCAGACTCAGTAATATGTTCAGCATGTTTAAATCCGCCATCTTAACAATGTCATAGAAAAAAGATTCGCATAAGGAAGCTAGTGTTGCTAAATGTGTTACTTAAATTAGTAAATTATAAACAGAGTTAGCTGAGGTAGAAAGGTTGTTATTAGTGTGGATAAACAAAAGGCAGAGGGCAGATTACAGCCTACTTGAGTATCATCTGTGAAAAAGCTAGGGCTATAAGTGCAAATCTTGTAAAGGAAAATCCATCAAGAAATAATGGTGAAATAATTTGTGCCAGTAAGGGATAGTTTCACAATTTTAAGGTGATAACTGGGATTCAGGGCATAACTGGGAATGGGTGAGGCAGCCAGTGCTGATAAATGGGCCGCTGAAAATTACATACACCACTTTGAAATGATGACATAAAGGCTTTTACTCTCATCCAGGTTTCAACTGTGATGAAACTGGCCTTTTCCGGGAGAAAATGCCCAAGAGAATGAACATTATCCAGGAAGAGAAGGAAGTACCAGACCACAAGCCTATGAGAAATAGGCTATGTGCCAATGCGAGTGATGACCTCAGGATGAATCCGCTCTTGGTTTATCACTCTAAGACCCCTAGAGTGTTCAGAAAACATAAAGTCATAAAGAATAGGCTAGGAGTCATGTGGAGATCTAATGCAAAAGCTTGGGTAACAGGAGTACTTTTCTTGAGTGGATCAGGGAGGCTTCCTATCCAACTGTTAAGAAATATCTAAAGAAGAAAGATTTACCACTCAAGGCTCTCCTCATCATGAACAATGCTGCTGCTCACCCATGAGGTTTAGAAGAATAGGCTGAAGAATTCCCATGGCTCTCTGTTGAGTTCCTCCCAGCCAATCTAACTCCTCAACTGCAGCCTATGAACTAGCAGGTTACAGATAATACTAAGAAGCTACACATCAAGAAACTGTTCCTGCAGTGCTTTCAGAAGGTCTCAGATACACATTTAACCCTGTTACAGTTTATACATTGTGTCAACTTGGGGAGTCTAAAGCTTTGGCTGAGTGACTCTGCAAGAAGCCAGGGCGCTTACTTTGTATATATCCTGAGCCTGTGGAAGTGGAGGGCATGGAGATTATGTGAGTGCTATGCATCCCCTGGGAGAGGGCAGCCTGTTTACAATGTAAGCGAGGTAGAAAAAAGCAGAAAGAAGCTGCTTGCCCACCTTTCCTCCCTTTTGCTGGTTGTTTTTGCTGTGCTCTGCTACCATGAACATTTGCCCTCTGCCATGTGCCACTCTGCCTCAGAACCAGCCAAGTATGGACTGAAACCTCCACAAACTGTAAGCAAAATAAACCTTTCCTTCCTTAACTTTGGGCGTTGGGTATTTTGTCTCAGCAACGAGAGAAAATTAACCAACACAAACTGGTTTCTTAAAGAGTTCAGGAAGGAATATTACAGCACCCTTTCCTGTGTAGGATTAATTGAGAAATCCTAGGTCAAAGTCTCTCTAAGGACATTGAGATCTGCCTGGAAGAAAATGTGGCCTAAAATTATATGGGAGAGAGACTTTGAAGAGCTTGAGCCTTCCATTGTCTCTGTGGTTGGTGACATCGTTACAATAGCACCGGCTTGCAGGTAAACAATGGTGACGATTAGGACCTGGTGGAGGGACACTCAGAGGAGCTGTCTACAGAAGAATTTCAGCAACATCTGGCTTAGCAACTGAGAATGGCTCTGAGAACCTTTTTGAAGAGGAGGGGATATAAACAATCAGTGCAGGAAAGTTCTTCTTCTGGAATAAAGGAAATTCTGAAAAACTGGACAGAACTACAAACATTTGTGGAGAAGACCAACCCAGACAGAGAAAAAACCAATCATTGCATTCTCTTGTGAATGACAATGTGACAATGTCATGTCACATTACAGCACAGTGTTAAAGACAGAAACAGATCACCTTAGACCAATTTTTAGTTCTGAAAAGATTGAGACCTAGTGATCCAGCAGCATGTCCTACTAGTCTACAGACTCTCCTGAGGAGAGAAAGGACACCTGAGAGCAGGATTCCTGATGTTCCTCTGGAAGGGGACTCTCCTTTGAAGCAACAACCACCTTCCATTTCATATTCCCTTCCTGCAAGCCAAAGATGTCAACTTGAATGATGAGTATATATGAAAATGTTGTTTCTGGTAAACTAGGAACATTTTATAACTTTTTGGTGAATATACTAGGAAAACTATTGGTATTTCTGGTAAGTTATATAGAACATGCAATCCTTGTTTATTATGAAAGGGTTAGTTAAGGGTTGCCTTTGGAGGTTTGGAATGTATTATGGGATTTCTATTATTTCCTATGGGAAAAAATGGTCTTACAACCAACTAGAGTTACAACCAGCCCTCATGAATGAACTACGCTCATAAGGGTCCACTGTGAATGACAGATCGGTTGTCCTTTATTTGTTATTATGTTAATCAAGTGCCAGCCTGTTCAGAGTAAAGTTCAATATTTAGAAGCTTACAATTATTTTAACCTATTCCAAACAAGAAAGAAGCTCTATGTAAATTCTCCAAGTTGTAAGCCAATATTTTAAATTCACAAGTCATGATGCAGCTTTCCTAGTACTTCTAAGCTGTGGCATTTCAGGAAAAATATGGCAAGTTAAATAGTAGTCTAGCTTTTAGTAGCTGCAATTATTGAACTTGATCCTGAAGGCTCAATTTGAGTTAACTACTGGACATAGGAGAGACAGTGTCTGGGCAGAGGGAACACATGCTTACAGGAGAGTTAGAATTTTGACTGAAGTATAAGCTTTCTTTGTTAGATAGAATGAGGAAAAAATGAGGATGGATAGGCAAGCTGCAGACAAGTTTTCAAGTATTTACTCACAAAATGAGTTTCGCGCCCATACATGGTTTCTTTTCCTTCCTTCCTTCCTTCCTTCCTTCCTTCCTTCCTTCCTTCCTTCCTTCCTTCCTCTTTTTCTTCTTATGATTACTCAATCAGTAATGTTAAGAATATGACTAGAGCTAGGCTAAGCTTCAGATAGGAATGTTAGAAGACTTTGATAGCAAGAGTGATGGCTGAATGACTGATTTGTGGTTAACTTATTCATTAATTCACTCAACATACATCTTAGCACCTATTATGTGCCAAGTATCTATTAGCTGATAAAAATACAAAAGGAAATACAATGAGAACTTTTAGAGTCTAATGCATGGAAACAGATGAGAACTTATACTTACTTTGCAACAAACTTCTAAAGTCACCTCACTTTTATTCACACCCTCTCCAGTTGTTAATTCCAATTAATTCATTGCTCCTTATTTTGTATTTCCAAAAAGTTTTGGTTTATGTTTCTGTTAAAGATGTCTTATCTTTTATTTGAGTCTAATAAATGTTTGTCTTTATTGCCAGTGAAATTGATATCCTGAATGGAAAGAATCTTGTTGCAATTATTTTTGCAGTTACCTGACACTTGAAAATTTTTTGGCATTTTTTTACCATAATTTTCCTGTTTTGGGCCCTAATTTATATTAGTCAATTTGTATTTTAGCCTAACAAAAATTGGTATTCAGGTTTTGCTCCTAACGAAAACCAGGTTAAATAACCCTAAATCACTGCAGGCTGATCAGGCCTGTAATCTCCCAAGTGAGTAGACAGATGAAGGCGTAAATAAAAAATGAGACAATGGAATATGATTTCAGGGCTTCCAGAAGGGACTAATTCTTTTCCAGCTTCTATATTCTCTGAATTAGCCAAAGACTTTTCAGAGTCACCCGTTTTTATTAGGTTTACAAGTAAAGGAGGCGGAATACTGAAGAAAGTGCAGGAATCTTGGCAGGAATCTCGGCAGGACTCGGGAATCCTTTCAAGGACTCCTCCAAGTACTATCATGTTAATTTAGGAGAGCTTTGTTATCTCCAGGAAGGCCTTCACTGCAGGGCTGAGATGCCTGCAGCCATAGTTTCCTAGAAGTTAATTGGGATGGGAGCCAGGAGTCCGCGGCTGCGTTCACCTTGTCCTTGAGGTGTCATAGCTTCACAGGCCAATATAGGCCTCATCAGTGACCAGTGACTCATAGAGGTTTATTTACTATGAATCAGCTGCCCATCTGCAGACAGGGTGCCTAAGACTTGGACAACTCACAAGTAAATGTGAAAAGCCAATTGGTTAATATTAAATCTTGCTCAGAGCCACTTTGTCACGGTCCCCACCAGCTCCTATTCTCCCCAACTTCTGTGGGTGACATTTTGAAGCAACTTGAAACATTAATGTATGAAGTACAAGTTTTGAGGATTAGCAATGTAAAGCTTTACACATATTTTGAGGTCAAGGACAAAAATGATATATTGGCTATCTTAAAATAAGTAATTTTTTAAATATTGGCAATTATTTTGATAAGCTATTAGTACTTTTAAGTTTTGATACAGTAAAACCATCAGGGTGGTATTGTGTTATTGTTAACAATCACTGCTTTTAAGGTTACTGTAAATTTTTTTGTAACTGTGATGGCAGATGGTATGGCATTGACATTTTATAAAGCTCTATCTTCTAAATCCATATTCCCTTGGAATTTGCTGAGTTTATTCTTCTTGGTCTGTATTAGGTATACAATAATGAATTGGAATAGAGAACTGCTAATTTTAAAAGACAGAAAGGATAGGAGGAAAGGATTTGAGAAAACCAGGTGATTTACAAGGACAGGAGATCTGTGGATATGCACATGATTTATTCCAGTCCCTGTCACTGTCTTTGTCACCTAGTTGGAATGAAAGAAGACAAAATATTTTCCTCAAATATCACTTTTTCTTCTGGTTGTATGAAACTTCTAATAAATCTGCCTAAAGCTATGTGACCTCAACATAGGTGAAAGAATATCTGAAGCTTTACTTCAAGTTTCAGAATCAAGATTTATTTATTAAATTTATTATTTGTAGCTATATGGTAGTTCCTAAGGACATTAATGTCAAAAAGATTAATAATAAAAAATAATGACTAATACTTTTGAAAACTAGTAGTGTACTTTTATTGGTGTACTTAATACATGTAATAAGGTTCATGCTTTTTGCTTGCTTTTTTATTAAAAGAAAATAATTGTATGAAAATTTTATCTGTGCCCCATTGGTTGTTTAGGAGGGTATTGTTTAATTTCCATGTGTTTATGGAGTTTTTGTGTTTTCTTTTACCATTAACTTCTAATTTCATTGCACTATGGTCAGATATTATGCATGGGATAATTTCAATTCTTTGCATTTACTTAAGCATGTTCTGTGGGGCTAGTGTATGATCTATTTTATAGAATGTTCCATGTACAGCTGAAAAGAATTACATTCTGATGATGTTGGGTGGAGCAGTCTAAAAATATCCACTAAATCTGTTTGTTCACAGATTTGCTTCAGTTCTGTTCTTTCCTGATCTTTTGTCTAGTGGATCTCTTTGTGATAATGGGGTATTGAGGTCTCATGTTACAACTGTGGTATTTTTATATGATACAGTATTACTCAGCTATAAAAAAGATAAACTCAAGGCCTTTTTTTATAGGTAGATGGATGCAACTTGAGACTGTACTCATAAGTGAAATAAATCAGACCTGCATGTATAAACATTGTACTATCTCCTTAGAGTAAGAACCTGAAAGCATAAATAAAATCTGAAATGTATAGTAGATATTGTGAAAGGGAAAGAAACTACTCAATAGGAAAGAACAACTGGGATGAGGGAAAGGAGAAAAGAAAGAAGGAAAGGAAAAAAAATATGTATATATACACAAGATAGCTAAGGTAATTGTACTACTAATTTTTGTTGGTTTAATGGAAAGGAACAGTTAATGTTTATTCGATCAGGCTTACATACTTACATCTGGTACTCTGAGCAACTACTCTGAAGATAACAATAAGTAGTACAATAACCATTATTGATCTGTCATCTTGTTTTGAAATTGTGTATCATTTTATAGTGTTTGTGTTGTTTTGTTTTTGTTCTTTTTGCTATAAAATAAAAAAAAATTATCAGTAGGAGAGAGACAGTGATTAGGTTTCAAATATACTACATTTTCATTCTTTTCTTTATTTTCCTCTTATTCTTCCTTCTTTTTGACTTTCGGGTGGGAGTTCTGCTGTGAGTGGAACCCACCCGGGGTAGGGAAGAAACAGAAGTACAAAAATAGTCATCTCTTGAAAACAGACATTTCAATGTGTGATTATTCAGAAAAAGACTTAGTTTGGGATTCCTAGAAGTTAACGCTGAGGTGAAGATTCTTAAGTGATTTGTTATTTCAGTCTTCCCTGGAGAAGCCAGTAGGAGAAGCAAGACGGATAAAAGGAAAAAAAAGCAGCAAAGCAAGGCTGCAGTATCAAAGTCCTTCTGAGGGTAGCAAACCTCCCAAAGAAAGACTTCAGTAAGAGCAATCGGAGGCAAAGGATACCTCTACGGGGAGAGCGCTGCTCAGAAAGGATAAAAGAAGATCTGAGAGGATTTGAGCAGAAAATTGACTCTGTTATACAGTGTTTCAGACGAAGTTTTTCTTGGAAAAGCATTTCAAACTAAAGATAGATTCTCTTGTATAAGCCAATTATAAATGAAGAAATTGTTCTCAGTGTTTGAGAGCTAACCTCAAATCAGTGGATTAAGCCTTGGTGTCACAATAAAAATAATTTGAGCTTGAAAGCAATGCAAGCTACTGTTGTTCAGGGACAGAAAAAAACCAAAGTCTGATAAATGAATCTGATGTTAGAAGAATAAAAGGGAGGAGAGGAAAAGAAGGGGATTGAAACGTGTTACGTACATGTGCCAATCCCCTACAGTGAATGCAAATATTGTGTGCTGCAAACTTACTAATAAAAATCAAAAAGAAAGAATGAAAGAAAGGAAAAAAGAAAGACAGAATCTGAATGAGCAAATGGTATTTTTGATGCAAATAGATTAAAGAAAAAAAAAGAAATATACTATTTATTAAGAAACTGTGCCTGGGTAAAGTACACTGATAGATTAATTGAGATTGAAAGGCTTAGAAAATAAATAATCTAAATTAATGAAACTTAGAGAAAGGATGATCTTTGTCAATTTGTTTTATATAAATTTGCACCATCCAAAAATTAAAATTTAAAAATAATAATATCAATGTTATCTAATTGTTCAGCAAATTCAACAATACATTGAAGAACTGGAGGTATCCTCAGAAAGATTGTAATTTAAGAAGTGGAAGACTCTTGAGAGTGCCTGTTCGCAGTGTCTGTGGCAAGGGTGGATCACGAGAAAGTCCTGAGCTATATTTAGCCAAGGAGATGTGCTGACACCTGGCTAGACATGTGCATGACAAGCTAACACTAGGTCACGGAAAACAAAACAATTCATTCAAACTGTAGACTTGCTACTTTTCCCCCCATTGCGTGCACAAAGGACTATGGATTCGTGGAAAAACAGTTTCAAAAACACCTTGAGCAAGTCAAAGATATTTGCAGAAGGGCTGCACCTCTTTCCTACACAGAAGAATGTGGGGCAGTAATGAATAATCACAGAGGAAGTGGCTGCTGTGTCATGACTTATTTACTTTGAAAAAATATTTGAAGATTTGTCTTAGACCTGCAGTGCACTATCACTGCCTCTGAATTACCTTGTGCTGTGTGACTGAACAATGCTGGCAAATTTCTGTAATTTAAATGTTTTATTTCAATGTTGACATGACTTTTATGCTAGAGAGATTTCTGTGTAAGAAGCCTTTTAAAATTATGTATCAAATGAACTTTGGTTTTGCTTTTGGAGTAACTCATCTCATTAATTAAGAGGTTGAAGTCTCATTACTTCATGACTGTTTTTACTGGATTATGTAAACACAATCTTGTCATTACCAAATCATATGCTATTTTTATTTTTCTAAAGATCTAGAGCTCACAGCCATCATTTAAATGGAATATTACAGAAAAGAAAAAGCAATTTGGATCACCACATTCTTAGCTATGCATTGAATAAATCTATTAGTATTTGCTTCAATTTATTTTTCCACATATTGGTCATAGTTCAGTAACATTTAAGAAAATGTTCCATAGTAGCTAATGTGATGCAGAATTGTTACATACATTGCCAACTTTATTAGCAAAAAGTCCACTTCCCTCACATACACGTTATGAATTCAAATAACATGTTATGTGTGACAGACATATAACTTCTAGTCCTTAGTTTTAGTAATCATTAGCTTAGTTAATGAGAGATAAAATATTTATAATACTTAAAATATTAACACCTAAAATATGAGTAACTAGCAAGTCAAAACCAGTCTTGTGAATCACAGATCACCACTTCTGAGTGACAAATTATTATGTATTAATGTAGTTTTTTAATAATTTTATAGATAAATAGTTAAGATGATAAGGAACTAAAAGTTTCAGTTCCAGTCTTGTGTGAATTTTTCTTAACATCACCTTTGAGCTTTATTTCATGTATATATTTTTATTTTTTATTAGTACATGTCTGCAATACATAGTGATTGTGATCATAGAAGCTGGTCCATGTACATAACACATCTTAATTTTTTTTCATCCTCTACCCCTCCATCCTTCCCTGCTTCCTCCAACTTCTGATCCCCTTTCCATTTGCAAACTCTCTTTCCATTTTTTATTCAATTCTTTTCTTCATCCCTTTTTTCTCCCTTTCTCCTTCTGCCCTGCATCTCTTGTTTCCTTCCCATTGGGAAAGGGTCTCACTACCTCCTGTTATCTTTTATTTTTCTGTTTATTTATATTTTGTGTTCCTCATATAAGAGAAATTGCAGTATTTAAGCTTGTGGGTCTGATTTATTTTACTTAATATTATGATCTCAAGGTGCATCCATTTACCTATGAATGTCTCTAGTGCAGTTTAAAAAATTCATAAACAGTATTTATAAGCAGATTTCATTTAATGTAACCAAAATGTTTTCAGACTTACTCTTCTGCAGTATTGCCTATGCAACATGTTATGCAGTGTTATTTATTTTTAACTAACTCTTTGACTAAGAAGACAGGTTAAATATAGAAATGAATTGTTAGTAATCATAGTAAAGTTTATCCTTAGAACCATTTTGTTTTAATACCATATAGATAATATGGGAATTTCAACTTCAATTCTGCCACTGACGAACTCTGTGACTAGATCTTAAGCAGCTTATGTAACCTGTCTAAGCCTTGATTCTATCCTCTGTAAATCAAGGATAATAACATATACCTTAAACCATTATTTTGATGTTGAATAATATAAACAATTTGACAAATAGGGCATAACACAGTTGTCCAGCACATTACCCCTATTTATTGTTTTTATTTAATAATTTTAGTAGTTTTGAAAATAACAGGATTAATAAATTGACTGGGATTAACATGGTCTAAAAGATAGCATGTAGATCATTATATTGCCGTGAAAGTATCCATGGTGGCTGATATGGCCGTCTTTAATATGTACCATCTTGTCCTTTCTGCAATTGAAAAGATACAGCTTAGAAGTAGATACCAGTTTCTTACATTGGCCTACTCTAACTGGCTCATAGATTGCACATGTAGTAGGTCATATTTTAAAATATTAATTGTGAGGTTTTCTTCTGTCTATTTCCTTACATCATTTACATTTTCCTCATCATTTAGATAATAGCACATAGGAGGCTGGGATGATGACAGATATTACTGAGAAGAGGTAATTTTCCAACTTTGAGATTTGTATTAAGATTTTTTAAAACCCATGCTAGAAACAGTTTTCTTAAAAACCACAGCTTTAGAACGCTTGTTATTTTGAATGATAAAAAAATATTTTTTGCTGAGTTCTTCAAAGCATAGAGAACCATGAAAGGTTTGAAAGATTCAGTTTATACCAGAAATTTTCAGAGTGGGAAGAATAAATGGATAGAATAACATGCCCCAAACAGCTAAAAGTCATATATAGAGAGAGCTAAACAGGACCAGAAGACACTTTGTGACTGGACAAGGAAGCTGATCACTTTGACTAGAGAAAAAAGGTTCAGATATCGCACAGGCAGAAGAGCAGGTACAAGGCTGGGAAGAACAGACTGTTTCTTCAGAGACCAGTGAAGTCAGAGAATGGTCCCTGAACCACAGTCCTGCCTTTGATGACAAACAATTTATATTCTCCAAAAGCTTAGACCACTTTTAAGGATAAGAAAATGAGAAAGAAGAATTATAACTGAGTGTTCATCTTAAAGACAGGATTTAAAACCAGAAGCATGTGTAAGAAAGACTGTGTGATGATTTAATGATGCTTTGAGTGTGTGCCCCGAAGGTTCATGAGTTGGAGGCTTGCTCTACAGTGTAATGGTGCTGGGGTATTGAGACATTAAAAAGGCAGGATCTAATGCGAGGGGCCTTGGCCACTGGGGCATGAGTTCATGGTTTTCCTGGCACCCCAATTACTTTCCATAGGCTCTTTGGCTTCATTGGAAACTGGACTCTGACCCTTTCCCTCTGGTGCTGTTCCCTGCTCTTCTTCCTGGCCACAGTGAAGTGAGTAGCTTTTCTCTCACACATCCTTCCACCGTTGACACTCCTGCCTTGGAGCCAGCGGACCAAGCACTTAAATCTCTGAGACTAGGGTCTGGGATATAGGTCAGTGGTATAGCACCTGCCCGGCAAGTGCAAGGTCATGAGTTTGATTCCCAGTACTAAAAAAAAAATCTCTGAAACTGTGAGAAAAATAAACTCTTCCTCCTCCAAATTGTATATGTTGCATATTTGGCCTCATGACAAAAAGCTGACTAGTACAAAAAACTGGTGCCATCTTTTTTATCCATTCCTCAGTTGGTGGACATTTGGGTGGTTTCCAAGATTTAGCTATTACAAATTGTGCTGCTACAAACATGGGTGTACATGTATTGCTACAGTATGACATTTTCAGTTCTGGAAAAACACCCAGGGGGGGAATAGCTGGGTTGAATGGGACCTCTAACCCTAGTTTACTAAGGAATCTCCAGACTCATTTCCACAGTGGTTGCACCAGTCTCCAGTTCCACCACCAGTGGAGAAGAGTTCCTTTTTTCCCCACAGCCCCTCCTGTATTTGTTATTGGTTGATTTCTTGATGATAGCCATTCTTTCTGGGGTGACTGGTTTTAATTTGCATTCCTTGAATGAATACTGACGTTGAATATTTTTTCATGCATTGATTTGCCATTTGTATTTCTTCATGTGAGAAGTGTGTATTCACCTCAGATGCCTGTGTTTGTACTGGGTCTTTGAATTTTGGGGGCCTGATTTTTTTTAAATTCTTTATATGTTCTAGACAGGAGTCCTTTGTCTGAGGGACAGTTGGCTAAAATTTTCTCCCAATTTGTAGATTTTCTTTGCACCCTGTTAGTTAATTGTTTTGATGTGCAGAAACTTTTCAATAAGATGAGATCCCAGTGGTTGATTCTTTGAAGTATTTCCTGTGCAGAGAAGTGAGGTTGTTGCTGTGACTGTACCTGGTCATGTGGTCTAGAAGTCCTTCGAACTGGCTTATGGGAAGAGGGCGGGAAGGTTTGGAGATCTGAGCTAAAGATGCCCTAAGATGCTATACACAGAACTGAAGAGTAATTTTTGTTGCAGCTCCACAGACCAGAATGTTCACAGGTATGTGGACATTAAAGACTAGGCTTACGAGATTTCAGCTGAAAATGAGAACTCTATTGGGAATGGGACTAGGGCCAAGCATGTTACACTCTGCAAAGTGTTTACATTTTATCCAGGTCTTAAGACTTTATGGAAGATTGAATTTAGATGTGGTGGACTAATTGATCTGGTAAGGGAAATTTTAAGGCAGGTAATGTTCAGGCTATATGAGGAACACTACTGGCTGCTTATAACTAGATGTATAAGAATTGGGAGCAAAAAGTAGAGCAAACGTATTTGAAAAACCTTAAACTTTGGTCTGAGAAGAATCGCATGTAAAGTTGGGGTCAAATGAACTATGGTTCCTGAAGAAATTAGCATCATTTCTAAAAAGCAACTACTTTAAACCGAGAAGAGAGAAAACTGCCTTGATGGCATCTTAGGAGATTATCATGACCCAAAGCAGTGTCTCTCGACAGTGCAAAAGTATGAAATTTTCACTTGAGAAGAGAGCTCCTGGGTCCCCTCTTTGAGAAAGGCCACCTAGAAAATTGGGTCCCCAGTATTCAGTTCACCGTGTACAACCATCCAGGTGCTCAGAGGTTGTTGAGACCATAATCAGTGGGGTCCAGCCATGCCTTGAGCTGGCAGCAGACTTTGGCTTTGTTCATGTGACACTGGTTGGTCAGGCCTGCAGAATAACAGAGCTGTGAGGGACAGAAGCATCCAGGTTTCAAAGCAGGCCTGGGAGGCCAGAGAGTGCTTCTGAGAGAGGGGTATAGGAGTTACAGAAAGGAAAGTGAAAGTGCTGTGGCGACCAGGGAAAGATGCCAGTCACACGAAACGTGAAATTTTCCAGGTACTCACAGCTAAGTGTTTGCGTAGTGTTAGAACAGACTAACTTAGATTTTTGAGCCATGCTAGAACTGGTGAAATTTTACAGAAAAGATTATCAAATTTTTGGTTATATGTAGGATACTCTTATCATGTGAGGTAGAATTTTAACTTGTTACTTTGTTTATTTGGACATTAAATACGGTTTAAAGAGATGTGTTTCAGTGTCAAGTTGACAGGACGTGGATGTGATAGTTCAGCTTAGCTGTCAGTTCGATTGGCTTGGGTGTGTCTGGGTGGTGACAGTGGTATGACATTGGGTGCTGTAACAGGTTCCCGGTCCTTCCTCTCTGGCATCACTCCCCAGGTTTTCTCCCTGGTCACCATGAAACGAGCAGTTTTACTCCACCACTCCCTCTGCCATGAAGTTCCTATCTTGGACCAAGTCAGTCCTGGACTGAATCTTCTAAAACTGTGAGCCACAAAACCTTTCGCCCATTGCATAGTACATATCAAGTATTTGGCCAGTAATAAAAAGCTGGTTAATGCAAGACCCCAGGCCAGAGTTGGTGCTATACTGTTTGGATGTTCAGCCTCCAGAACTGTGAGCCAAGTAAATCTCTTTTCTCTAAAGCACCCAGCCTCAATTATTTTGTTCTGTAATAAAAAAGGCTAATAAAGAACACTAAGCAGAAGAGCTCTTATTCTAAATTAGGTCCAATTATATGAAAATAAAAATTACTTCAATTTTTCTACATTATAGCTATACTAAAATAGTATATCTACTAAATCATCAGAGTTGTACTTACCTAAAAGTTTCATTTTTTTTACTTAATCTCAAAGCCTCCATTATTTGATGTAGTTTTCAAGAGAGAGGAAAATTTTCTCTTTCAAGTAATATAACTATCATAAGATTTAAAAATATGTGCATATTATTACTAAGCATATTTTTTAAAACTACATTGAATATTACTTTCTCAAAAACTCTGTTGAAACAGAGTAAACCTATTTGCTTTTTATCTTAATTGAAAAGTGAACTTTCAAATATATAACTTTAGGGATCATCTTGACCTGACCGCACCCATTTTGAATTGCAGCTGCCATAGCTGCCTCAGCAAAACACTGAACTATTTGAACTATTTTTCCTGTATAATTTTCCAGAATACTGGACATAAACAAAAGCATTATCACGGTATGTGGAGCTTTATGACTGGACTCTGGCACTGCTAGTGCCAGGAGTGTATCTAACATCATTCATGTTAGCTTGAGATAAAACCAGATACATTACTTTTTTATTTTTTTAATTTTAAAAGTAAAAGAATGAAAACATATTAACAAACAGACAGTCATTTACAAAGTAGCACAAGAATAGTACAAGCAAAACTGAATTACAGACAAGGTGACAGGGAATTTAAAATGGTTGTTGTATTATGTATTGATAACTTCAAAATGTATACTTAAGAAAACAAATATAGACATGCAAGATTGATCAAACAACTAATCATTAACTGTTCCTTACAATAAAGCAACAGAGGTCAGTATTACAACTATATTAGCTGTCCTGCATATACATACATCCATAATTATCCATTTTTTCCATTTCTCTTTCCCCTAATCTCAGTTGCTCTTCACTTTTGAGCAGTTTCCTTTCATTTCACAATGCTTATCATATCTCCTAATTTATAGTCACATTTTCAGGTTCTTAAATGAGTGATATTGCTTACAAATGCACATCTGATTTATTTCACTTATGAGTATGGTCTGTAGTTGTGATCATTTACCTATAAAAGCCTCAAGTTTGTCTTTCTTTATAGCTGAATAATATTCCATTATATAAAAATGCCAAAATTTTTTACCCAATCCTCAGTGGATGGACGTTTGTGTTGCTTTCACGATTTAGCTATGACAAATTGGACTGCTATAAACACGGGTGCACATATACCACTGTGATATGATGTTTTCAGATCTTCTGGGAAAATACCCAGAAGGGCAATGTCTGGGTTGAATGCGACCTCTGGACCTAGTTTACTGAGGAATCTCCAAATGGATTTCCACAGTAGTTTCACCAGTATGCATTCCTAACAGCAGTGGAGAAGAGTTCCTATTCCTCCACAGCCTTGCCAGCATTTGTTATTGGTTGATTTCTTCATGCTAGCCATCCTTACTGGGGTGAGATGAAATCTCAGTGTTGTTTTAATTTGCATTTCTTGAATGACTAAAGCTATTGAACATTTTCTCATGTATTTATTTGCCATTTGTATTTCTTTATCTGAGAAAGGTGTGTTCATGTGAGATGCTCATTTTAGGATTGGGTCTTTCAATTTGGGGAAGTTGATGTTTTTTAATTCTTTATATGTTCTACATAGAAGACCTTTGTCTGAGGGACAGCCACCTAAGATTTTTTTCCCCCAATTTGTGGATTTTCTTTTTACTCTGCTGGTAATTTCTTTAGATGTGCAAAAACTTTTCAGTAAGATGAGGTCCTAGCTGTTGATTCTTTGAAATATTTCCCTTGTGGTTTGGTTTTTGTTCATGAACTCACTGCCTACCCCTATGCCTTCAAGATTTTTACCAACTTTCTCTTCCAATAGATTTAGTGTCTCTGTTTTAATATTGAGATATTTGATCCATTTTGACTTTAGTTTGAAGTGTGGTGATAGATTTGGGTCTGTTTTCAGTCTTTGGCAAATGGCAAGCTGATTTTTCCAGCACCATATATTAAAGAGGCTATTTTTCTTCCAGTGAGCTTGTTTGGCCCCTTTGTCAAGGATTAGGTGACTGAGTATATTTGTGGTTGTGTCTGGATCTTCCAGTCTGTTCCATTGATCCTCATGTCTGTCTTTTAGACAGTATCAGGTTGATTTTATTACAGTAGCTTTGTAGTATAATTTCAGGTCAGGGATTATGATTCCACCTGACTTGTCTTTGTTGTCCAGGATTGCTTTTGCTATTATGTCTCTCTTCTGGTTCCAGACAAATTTAAGGAATGTTTTCTCTAGATCTGTGAGATATGCTGATGGTATTTTAATGGGAATTGCATTGAATCTGTACAAAAATTTTGGTAGTATGGCCATTTTCACAATGTGGTTCTTCCTGTCCATGAGCAAGGAATATTCTTCCATTTATTGAAATCCTCTTCAATCTCTTTTTTCAGAGTACTGAAGTTTTTATTGAATAGATCTTTTACTTCTTTTGTTAGATTGATTCCTAAAGATTTCAATTTTTTTGGATGCTATTGTGAAATGGTTTCCTTAATTTCTCTCTCAGTCTGTTTGTTGTTTGTATACAGGAATGCTATTGATTTTTGAGTGTCGACTTTGTATCCAGCTACACTACTGAATTTGTTGGTTAATTCAGGGAGCCTTCTGGTGGAGTTTTAGGGCTTCCATGTAAAGTATCATGTCATCTGCAAATAGTGATCGTTTCACTTCTTCCTTTCCTATCCTTATTCATTTTATTTCTCTCTTGTCTAATTGTTCTGGCTAATGACAGTGGGCATCCTTGTCTTGTTTCTGACTTTAAAGTGAAAGCTTTTAGTATTTGTCCATTTAGTATGATGGTGGCTGTTGGTTTGTCATAGATGGCTTTGATCAGATTAAGGTAAAGGCCATCTATTCCTATTTTCTCCAGGGTTTTTATCATGAATGCGTGTTGGACTCTGTCAACAGCTTTTTCCGCAGCTATTGAGATGATCATGTGTTTTTTGTCTTTGGCTCTATGGATATGGTGTGTTACATTAATTGATTTGTGTATATTGGACCATCCCTGCATTCCTGCAATGAATCCAACCTGGTCATGGTGTATAATTTTCTTTATGATTTGCTGCATCCTATGTGCTAGTATTTTATTGAGTATCTTTGCATCTGTGTTCATTAGGGAGATTGGTCTATAGTTCTCTTCCTTGGTTGGGTCTTTCTCAGGTTTTGGTATCAGTATAATACTTTCCTCCAGAAATGTGTTAGGGAGAATTGCTTTCTTTTCAATTTCACTGAAGAGTTTGAAGAGTGTTGGCATTAAACCTTCTCTGAATATTTTATAGAATTCTGCTGTGAATCCATCAGGGCCTGGGCTTTTCTTTGTCGGTAAATTTCTAATTACATTTTCAATCTCATTAATTGATATAGGGTTGTTCAGGATTTTTATATCTTCCTGATTCAACTTTGGCAATTCATACATATCTAGGAATCTGTCTATTTCTTCTATCCTATGGGAATAAAATTTTTTGAAGTAGGTATTAATGATCTTTTGAATTTCTGTAGGATTTGTAGTGATTTCATCCTTTTCATTTCTTATTGCATGAATTTGAGCTTTTTTCCTTTCTTTTATCAATAAGGTTGGCTAGGGGTTTATCAATTTTATTTATTCTTTCAAAGAACCAATTGTTTGATTCATTTATTTTTTTGTAGTGCTTTCTTTGTCTTAACTGCTTTAATTTCTGCCCTGATCTTTATAATCTCCTTCCTTCTTTGGGCTTTGGGCTTGACATGTTCATCTTTTTCTATAATTTTGAGGTGCAGCATTAGGCTATTTATTTGTTATCTTTCTGTTTTCCTTATGTGTGAATTCACCACTATAAATTTTCCTCTGAGAACTGCTTTCATTGCACCCCACGGATTTTTGGTGGTTGTATTTGCATTTTTGTTTGTAGGTATTTTTTTTCTTCTTTAATTTCTTCTGTGACTCATTGGTTTTTCAGGAGGTTACTGCCTAATTTCCAAGTGTTTATGGAGTTTTTGGAGTTCCTTTTGTCATTAATTTCCAGTTTCATTGCACTGTGGTCAGATAATATGCATGGGATAATTTCAGTTCTTTTGCATTTAGGTAGGTATGCTCTATGGGCTAGAATATGGTCTATTTTAAAGTCCCAGGTGCAGCTGAGAAAAATGTATATTCTGATGTTGTGGGATGGAACACTCTGTGTATATCTACTAAGTCCATATGTTCACAGATTTTGTTCAGTTCTGATATTTGTTTGCTGATTTTTTGTCTAGTTGACCTATCTCTACGTCAAAGGGTTGTTTAGGTCCCCTGTTATTATAGTGTTATTGATTATTTGGTTTTTCATGTCTTTTAAGACTTGACTTTTATAGTTTGGTGCGCCAATAGTTGATGCATACATGTTTAGGATTGTTATCTCTTCCTCTTGCAGTTTCCCCTAACTAGTATGTAGTGATCTTCTTTATCCCTTTTGCTTGTTTTTGGTTTGAAGTTTACATTTTCTGCAAACATAGTAGCTACCCCTGCTTTTTTCTGGTAACCTGTTGCATGGGGAATTGTTGTCCATCCTTTGACTTTCAGCCTGCGAATTTCCTTTTGAGTGAACTGTGTTTCCTATATAAAGCTTATTGTGGGATTTTGTTTCTTAATCCAGTCTGCCAGTCTGTTTCTTTTGACTGGCCATTTACATTAATTGTTACAACTGAAATACGTTGGCTTATCCTTGTCATGCTATTTACTTGCTGTTATCTTCCTACTTTTGCTCTGTTTAGTTCCTTGCTCCACTTGAGGGTTCCTTTCTATTGTTGTTCTTGAGGTGGCAGTCCCTTTTGTCTGTTTCTAGAATATCTTTTAGTACTTTTTATAAGGTTGGTTTGGCATTCATGAAGTTTTGCAGTTGTTCTTTGTCATGGAAATATTTTGTTTGTCCATTGAATTTGAAGGATAGTTTTGCAGGATACATCAGTCTGGGTTCGGAGCTGTTTTGTCTCAGAACCTGCAGTACCTTGCTCCAAGCTCTTCTCGATTGCATGGTTTGTGTTGAGAAGGCTGCTGTGATTCTAGTGGGCTTTCCTTTTAGGTGATCTAAAACCAGATACATTATGACTCCAATGAAATTCACTGTAAGTGTCCAAACTTGCACTCAAGTTGCAGAGACCCACTGGTCTTGCTACCACCCTTAATTATGCTTCTCTCAGTAAGCACCTCAAAAGTGTACTCTGACATTTCTGTTTTTGTCTGCTTCTCTCTTCTATCCATTGATACATTTTGCTTCTAGCAGTCAACTTTTTCATGCTGGATTTTCTTGAAGCAATAAGTCAAGGTGTTAGTTATTGTCTGAGTTTTTTGTTGCTAAGACAAAATATGCAACACCTAGAAGTTAAAGGAAGATAGGTTTACTTCAGCTAACAGTTCGTAAAGGTTTCAGTCCACAGTTGGCTTGCCCTAAGGCACAGCAACGTAGTAGATGGACATCCTAGAGGAGAAACAGTTTGTGATGTGGCAGACAGGAGGCAGCAAGCAGGCCTGCCTCCCCTCTCTCCCTGTATAGTTCCTCCAGGATATGAGCCTACTGATTGGTGCCAGTCACACCAAACATGGAGGTTCCCCTTATCACACCCAGAAGTATGTTAAACGAGTCAGTGAACTAATTTAGTACTATACACCCTTAATCCCAGTATCACACCGTAGTACCAGCCAGCTCCAAAAAGCTCCATCTATGAACACATGAGGCTCTAGGGGAGACATTTAGATAAAAGCCATAGCAGTTGCCATGTACAACTACTTTGAATCCCATTGAAAATTTTAAAAGGTTTAGATAACTAGAATTTTTCTTTCACAAACCACAGCTAAACCTATAAAGTCTGAAAAATATTAACATGCAAATTATATTAAAATATATTTATATAATCAGCATCAGGTTCTGCATTGTCTCCAGTTAAATATAATGGATACTCCCCACAATCTGTAGGTTTAACCATTTTCATTTGTAGCTGTGTTTCTGAGCCATGGACCAAAGCTGATTATGTTACAGGATAAGCCATTTGAAGTATTAATCATAGTGAGCCATACTAAACCATGCTAAGACTATTAACATCAGACATAATGAGATTATTAATATCAGATTTTATATCTGCTATACTCTTACTGAATCTCAGGCATAGGTGAAGAGAAAGTGGATTTGAAATATCTTTTTGATGTTGTTGCTTTGAAATCACTTAATCCTACAAGTGGATATTTAAAAGCTCTATCTTTAACAATTAATATTTGGCTTTTGCTTGTAAATATTTGACTCAATGAAGTCATCAAATTGAGTACTTTTATCTTAAAAAGACATGTTAACTTTGATTTGTTGCCCCTGAACATATATATGTAATGTAGTTGTTAACACTTAAGATTTTGTTTGTTTGATATGTTGTAACTTTAGTCACAAGATATGAATAATTTATAGACAGGAAAATGAACAAAAGAACATATGCGTTGCAACACTAAAATTTATTTAACAACAAAGAAAATTGCTACCTTCTGGATAAGAAAGAAAACAGTGAAATGTCTAAGGCATTAAACATATAAAACATTATTGTGAATATTAGTAGTTATGGGCTACTATAAAGGCAGTTACAAAAAAAGATCTAATAAAAAGTTTGAAACCGACAACCATTTTTAATATCTCAAATTAAGTCAATGAAAATTCCATTGTTTATTTTCTTCTAAGTTTTTATAGGGTAGTGAGTACAGGGGTAGTCAATACAGCATGTTTATAAATGGGTATTCTGAATGTACTATTGCCTTCGCACTTTAAATATTCACAGAAACTCACTATTCTCCTGTAAGGATTGCTGTTGTCTATCTAATGCTATTCATTATAAGGTTGGAAAAATAATTTAACCAAGGATAACTGATTATTTTAAAAGAGAAAATATATTTGTCATTAATACAGTGGCTTGACAGTGGTTGCTTGTCAAGAAACCAAACTATTTTCTTAATATTCTGTCCCATAATTTTGGTTGGCATGGTCTCTGTTGACATTATCCTATGGCAATGTTAGTTTTTCATTCCTATAGATTTTCTTAGTTCAGTTGCAGTTTTTTCCAGTTGTCGAATGTTCCATTGCCATTGTCTTCTATTTGACTCAAGTTTGTTCACTTGACAATGTAAGCGCTTCAGAATTGCATCATATCTCTTATACTGTACCTAATGGAAGAATAGAACACATCAATAGGTTATGTGAGGAATAACTAGTAAACAGCCATACAGGGTATTTTGACTGCTCAAAAAAGGAAAGCACCTGATTAAAAATGTTCATTGTAAAGAATAATAAACAGTAATTATATATAACTAACAGGCTATAGTGTTAAATTCCTACGGTACATTGTGATGTGGGTACTTTCATCCTCAGTTTTTCAGAAAGAAATCAAAGATGAAAAATCTGATCAATAATAGCAAGTGATGATGATGTTTGAGATTTAAAGTCGAATGAAGCATCTATGATGGAATATCTTCTATTTGTCAAGGCAAGTACCCAGTATGAAACTAAATTTGACCTAAGGTTGCCTCCTTACTTTTAATGAACTGAAACCTAACTTAGCATGTAAACTGAGCTTAACTGATATAATGTTATAACAGAGAGTTGAATCTCAGCCAATTACGGTAGCTGTGCTTCAGTTGAACACAGGCTACCAACCCACCAGATCATGTTCAGATAACACAAACACTGAGCTATAAACAACCAAGCTGCCTTTATGTCTCACTTTCATTAGTTGGTTCAGAGAAACATAAAATAAGAGAAATGGTTATGAAAAATCGTTCCATTTTGTATACTCGTATACTGAAACAGGATCAAACATAGGTCTACAAGATCTACAAGCTAATGTAGTCTACTTCCCTGCCATCAAATAAATCGGTATTTATGTTGAACCAGACAGCAATATACTGCAAGGCAACAAACACAATGGTAATTGAACGTGTTGGCGTCTCACTAAAAGTAAAAAGTTCAAATTCATATTAGTATTAGCTGAATAAAAACACCCTCCTTTGTTTTTTAAACTTTATTATATATAATATTACTATATATTACTATTTATATTATATAAAATATATATTATATAATCCACCATTTAAAGTGTATTATTCAACAACTTTTAGTATATGCAGAGTTGTGAAACCATCACAACTAATTTTAGAATATTTCATTACCACCCCAAGAAACCCACTAGCAGTTACTCTCCATTTCCTAACCTTCAGCCTTAGTACTAGGCAATGAGAAACCTACTTGCTCTATATATTCATTTTCCTATTCTGGACATTTCATATAAATGAATTTTTCATTCGTGGTGTTAGGGGCCATCCTCATAGTTGTATCTCATTACAGTAAAATGCCTATTTTTAAAGGAATCAATACAAAAATAAAATAATACATTTGGAAAAGTTGCCTATATATATCCTGTACATATGAATTTTTTTAGGCGTTCCCAATTTCTCAAGATAGCAATTCAGTAAATGTTCAAAATAATGTATTTTCCAAAACCACGTTTAAAAGCCTAAGAAGATGGTAGGAAGCTAAGTCTTGGTTTCCGAGGCCTAGGACTCTTCTCCAGAACTGTCTTCTTTTCTTCTGTCCCTTGGCTTTCCTTCTTCCAGGTCCCAGATTGGGCTGTATGGTACAGTTCTCTCCTCTTTCTCATTCCCAGCTCCTCCTTTATCCTGGGGAATCTTTGCTCTGACGGAACCATGGATCCTTTAGACAGTATGACAAAGACTACAGACTCCTTCACAGAATATATTTTAAATGCATAAAATATAATAAAAGGAAACTAATAGCATTGAAACCATTTATGCAGTAGAGGAAATGGTACAGGAGCAATCTAAGCACTTAAAAATACTACTGTAAGAGCAAAGAAGAATTTGTCAGCTAACGTTTCACATAAATTGCTATGTGCTTTATATATCTTTTAAGTTTTCAGTTTATTATATCTGTATAGTTAGAGAATTTATTTTAACTGATGGATTAGGCCTGTTGATATTTTGGCAAACAAAAAATGATTAAAGCCTAGAAATAAATTAGCATAAAATAAAATATATTAAATAATGAAACCATATCCAAGATTTTTATACATTGAATATATTCAAGAAGGTATCTCTCTATATATTGTATATACTCTATATTCATATATCCATTGATAATCTAATTAAATACATTCATAAAAAAGGATATAGTCACTAGAAATGCTTCTATTCCTGCTTATCAGATATATTAATAGAATAACAATTTTTGGTGAATTAGTAAGCTGTTAGCTATAATCTGGCCCGCTTCTAAAGTAATTCATAATAGTTAAACTATGAAACAGAAAATGGAGCAGAGCAGAGATGTGCACAGCCCCGTTAGGAAAACTCTAGATTTCCAGTCAGTTAGAAAGCACAGGACTTATTAATGTATCTAAAGAAATAATAAACAATCAGGACGGATTTGTGAGGAATGCTGTATAAAACTAGGTTCACGAGGGAAGTATGGGGAGCTCCCATCCAGATACTGTCTAACTGACAAGTATAATTCCGTTATGGACATCGGCTCCGTAAACACCCGCAGCCGGAAGTGAACACTCAGACTCAGAGAACTGACTTAATTTCCATGTTCACTAACTCACTTTGAGATAGTGTGATTCCAAAGCAGTAGTTTTCCATGGAGAGAAGCAAGACCAAACACTGACATAGTACCTGGTTTCCTTGAAAGTTTTATTATTATAAATTAATAAACTGGCATAGATTTTATATATCAGTTACTTGCAAACTCTACTACATCTCTCCTTGGCTACTTGAGTGTAAGACAATAAGATTAAGTTTCTAAATTCACAAGGCTAAAAGGCAGTTTTTGTCCAGATGTGGCTTCATGAAGACAAAGATCACCCTCTGAGCTTCCTTGAAGGCCAGCCACTTGCTAGCTTCTGTTGGTAGTATTCTCCTTTGATAGGTCTTAGTGTTAAGAGCTTGATGACCATCAAGCAGGTAAGGATATAATGGTTCTGTAGACAATAAGGCTTTTTGGCTCTAGGAAATCATTACTCCTTATATTTATTGTTGATAACTAGGGAGAATTAAAAATAGAGAAGTAGGTATGGCAACTACAAAACACTGAAAAAAGAGAACAAGCCCTACAAAATCAGAAGAACATTTTGGTCCTTATTTGCTCTCAGTTTCTCACACCAGGGAGACAATGAAATGTCTACACATGTAAGTCCAATTTATTTCAAGTTGCATCCATTTATCTAGAAATACGTCAAATTTATCCTTCTTTATGGCCAAGTAGTACTCCACTACACACACACGCACACATATATATATATAATCCCACATCTTCTTTATCTATTACTCAGTTGATGGGCATTTGGGTTGTTTCTATAATTTTGCTATTACAAACTGTGCTGCTATATACATGGGTGCCCATATATCACTGTGGTATGATGCTTTTAATTATTCTGGGAAAACACCCAGAAGAGGAATAGCTGGGTCGAATGGGATCTCTATCCGGGTTTTTTGAGGAATCTCTACACTGATTTCCACAGGGGTTGCACCAGTATACACACCCACCAACAGTGGAGAAGGGTTCCTTTTTCCCCACAACCCTACCAGCATTTGTTATTGGTTGATTTCTTGATGAGAGCCATTTTTTCTGGAGTGAGATGGAATCTCATCATTGTTTTAATTTGCATCTCTCTAGTAACCAGTGATGTTGAATATTTTTCATATATTTATTTGTTATTTGTATTTCTTCATGTGAGAAGTGTGTATTCATCTCAGATGCCCATTTTTGGATTGGTTCTTGAAATTTGGGGTGTTTGAGTGTTTTCAATTCTTCTTCAAAGAACATATTCCTAGCAATGAAACAACATTTTAAATAAGTTTGAGAGAAACAGAGTCCAACAGATCTGGATTCGTATCCTGCTTTGTCATTTATCCTTAGCCATATAACTTTTTATTTTATTATTATTATTTTTTGGCGGTACTGGGGATCGAACTCAGGACCCTGCGCTTGCTAGGCAAGCGCTTATTCCACTGAGCTATATCCCCAGCCCCCATATAACTTTTTAAATGTATTTAAATTTTCTGAAATTCTGTAAAAATGTCATGATATTTAAATGAGATAGCCTATATAAATTACTTGAAAAATATCAGGAACTCAACAATAAAAATAGGCTTAACAATACTGAACACAGAGAGATCCGGGGAAGATGGCGACCGGGTGAGCAGCAAGGGAGCGAACCTCCTTGATAAACACCACCAGCTCGAGACAGACTTGGTGAGCGTGAATGCCGGAACCTCGGCTGGGAAGTTTAAACTGGGCGTATTTCTCTGAGATGCCGGGGGAGATGTGGTAGGGCGGACCAGGCTGCCGGGGCGAGACGTGGGAAAGTCCCAGATGCTGGGAGCCGGGGACGAGCCCCGCGGGGAAGAAGCGGGGATCGGTCC
>PVLD010012983.1:0-57908 GCA_004027595.1 Dinomys branickii | reverse complement strand
TCTGTGTAACCTGAGTAACAAAGATGAAGGTAACATTATGTAGGACAACATCCAGAGCTAATTCCCTTCTATGTTCTCTATAATTCTGTATTTCCTCAGTCGTTTTTGTATTAACAGAAGTGAAGATAACTTTATATTATACAGCATCCAGTGCAAATTCCCTACTATCTTATCTATAATTTGGTATTTCCTTTAATGTTTTTGTGTTAACTAATATGAAGATAACTATGTAATACAACATCCAGTGCTAATTCCCTACTATATTCTGTATAACTGTATTTTCTGTATTGTTTATGGCTTTTCTGGTTCATATGTCTCCATTCTTTTGTCTTTAAAATAAAAAAAAAAAAAGAAGTGAATCCATTTACAAGGAAAATGGGAGGACAAGGACATGCCCCGAATCATGGACAGGATCTGTGAGTAACTAGAACTTTGGAATTGGTGGAGTTGGTGACACATATGCTTTCATTATCTTACATTTAGTTCTGTAACCGGGTCCTCCTGTACCTGTGTACTATGCTGGACATTATGCACGAGCAGCTTACGTTTGCCACATCACTTACCAATCTTATATTTAACAAAAAAACCTCTCCCAGAAACTCTAAATTCTCTTTGGTTTATTATGAATGAACAAACCATAACATCGTGACCACAGTGGTACTAGGTTAAAGCAGGTTCTGTTTATTTCTTATGCTGAAAGATACAAGCTATCAACTGTATTACAATATTTGGGAAACTTTATAACAGTGCCGGTTGTGGAGCAATATGCTTAAGGTAGTTTCCATTTTCATTTTCAAAAAAGAACGGGGTTTTTGACACTGCAATACAGTAGTTAGAAAGATTAGCAATCATGTGTTCATCAGATACTTTTTAATACCTTTCTTTGGACTGGATATTGCTCCAGGAGCAAAGACTCATGTCACATAAGAAGTTCAGAATATATTATCAGAGGGTGATATGTCCTTGGGCAAAAGGAAGGTAGGTAATATCGATGTAGTGAAGTTTAACGTGGGATAGTCGGAGAAGACCTCAGTGAGGGCACGTCATTTAAGCTGGAATCTGACAAAGGGGAAGAGAGCTGTCCGCCTTTCAGACCTGTGGTAGTAATGCTTTTCAATTCACTGAAATAGCTTTTTAAAAAAAGCACAGAGGCCCGGAGGCTGGAGAGCAGTGGGGGTGTTGAGGAGCAGCTAAGAGGGTGACGACCCTGGAGTGTAGGAAGGATGGAGAGGGGTGGACAGGAAAGGTACGGTGAGTGGGTCTTGGATATGCAGAATGTGTCAGTCGGTTTGGGCCTTGTATAAAGAGTTGGATTTAGGCTGTGTAGAGGGGACTTTCAGAAGACGAGGACATAATCTGACTTAGAATTGAAAGGACTGCCTGACCGTGTGGGTGAGGAACAGGGCTGGGCTCTGTACCCTAACTGCAGATACCAGTTTGGAGGTTGCTTTAGTTATTTTATTAAGACATGGTTTGTGCTAGAAAGAAAGCGGTGGAAGTAATGCAAGTGATTGGATCCTGGGGTTATTTTATAGGTTCAGATATCAATCCTGAGAAAAAGAGTAGAACTGTGGTGTGTCATTGGCCATGTTTGTGAACCCTGGAGCTTTTGACATTTTGGGCAGATAAGTTTTCACTATAGAAGTCTGTCTCACACATTGTAAAATGTTTGGCAACATCCCAGGCTTCTGAACACTTTGATGAGCCCCCCTTTTCTTTCCCAAATTATGACAACCAAAAATACCTCAATATATTTTGTCCCTAGCCAGGTGGGTATGGAAAGTGACCATATGAAAACATATCTCAGGTTTTGGGCCCAATTTAATCCTGACTTGGATGGACTATAACTTTTCTCAAGCAGCTTGCTATAGGGGTTTGGCAGAATAGCACAGTGGTAGAATGCGCCTCACACGTCCAAATCCTGCATTCTATTCTCAGCACTGTAAAAACAACAAAACAAAAATAATTTTATTTTGAAAATAATAGATGGTAGCAAGTTGAATTGTTAAGTAGGAATTAAAGGGAAGGTTTGGGCTGGGTAAAGAAATTTGGAACTCACCCGTGCTTAGATGGTATTTAAATTCATTTTTGAGGTCAATTGGGATGATTCAGGAAGAAATGAATAAATAATGAGGTCCTAGGGCTCTGCAGGGTCCACTGTGAAGTTAGTGAGACCCACCTGTGGGGTACACCTAGGAATAGTTTTCTCTTATAAGTAGCCTTAATAAAACTAGAGAATATTACCCCCTCAAAACAAGTGCTTTCTCTAAATTCCTTTACTAAGTAGATATTACTGTATGGCGCACTTGAGAGAAAAATACAATATAAAGCTGCTTACCACCAAAGCATAAGGCACTTCATCTTTCAGTAGTTAGGAGGAGTGAGAAAAGCTGAAGCAAGGGGTTTCGCCAGGTGAAACCGTGGTAGGTTTTTAAGTCTAACATTGGTACAGTCATTCTTAGAATCTGTTACCAGGCCTGTACCTACAATGGCTGAGTGCGTATTTCCTCCCTTCGTGAGCCTTCTCCGATGATACATACGGTGTGTGCACAGGTGGCATTCCTTTGCCTTTTCTACTTATTACGAGGGTTACTCCTGTTCGTGTTTCAGACCTCAGCTTACGTAAGTCATGAATCTGCCCCATGGTGGATGCAGCCTTGCACCTCTCAGGCACGAATTGTATTTCATGCAGTAACCGGTGTGTCTCCTTCATGCAGCCTGTTGTTTGCAGTCATACACTTGTATGTGTTTCGGGTTCTCTTCTTTAAATTGTATACTCTGTCATCAGAGTGCAGAACTGTCTTGCCTGCACTGCTGCTCACCAGTGCTTACTGGTGAACTGTGTGAAGAGAGACAATCTACAGGTGTAGTGTTTTTCTGTGTGTATTACTAAAATGCCGTTCTGCATAGCTTGGAAGACATTCCCATTGAAAAACAAAATCCAAGCTGAA
The DNA here is from genome assembly GCA_004027595.1 of Dinomys branickii. Taxonomy (NCBI): domain Eukaryota; kingdom Metazoa; phylum Chordata; class Mammalia; order Rodentia; family Dinomyidae; genus Dinomys; species Dinomys branickii. Next base: position 54,957 of record PVLD010012983.1, on the reverse strand, counting down.
TGTATTGTTCTGAACTTAGTTCCCACATAGATGTGTAGATGTTACTTTTTAGATGTGCAGAAAAATTTGAATTAATGATTACAAAAAGAGACTATGCAAAAATGATATTAAACATTAAAACTTTCTCTAATTAAAGTAAGATTCATGTAACATATACTTTGCCATCTTAAAGTGAATGATTCACTAATGTTGTTTATTCACAGTATTATGCTACCAACCTTCTAAACCTTACCATCTTTCAAAATTAAAACTCAGTACCCATTAAACAGCAATTTGTTATTTATTCCTGCTGTCCTGCCCTTGCCAACCACCATTCCTGTTTCTGTTTTATGAGTCTGACTACTCTAAAAATCTCATACAAGACTCATATAGTACTTGTTTTCTTTGTGACTGGCTTTCTTCACAGAGCATATCGTTCTCAAGATTTAGCCATGTGTAGCATGTTTCATCAGAATTTCTTTCTTTAGGCTGAATAATACTCTTAAGTATGTATTACAGGTTTGCTTATCCATTCATCCATCGACAGTTTCTTGGGTTGCGTCTGCCTCTTAGCTATTGTGAGTCATGTTGCTGCTATGAAATATAATATTAGGTATACAAATTGTCTTTGAGACACTGCTTTCAGTTCTTTTGGATACATACACAGAAATGGTATTGTTCGTTCATGAGGTAATTGCAGTTTAATTCTTTGAGACACTTCTGTACTACTTTCCACAGCGGCAACACATTTCACATTTCCAGGGGCAGAGCCCCAGAGTTGCAGTTTCTCCACAGCTTTGATCACGCTGTTTTTTTGCTTTGTTTTGTTTTTTCACTGTAGCCACCCCATCGGCTGTGATCACTAGGAGGTTTAATTTCACTTTTAGATACAGCTGGGGTGAGTAAAATGCACGTTTTATATATACGGACTTACAGGGCTAACAGTGAATACCCTAAAGCATCAGGGGATGCGGACTGTTTCAGAAGGCACTGACGTAAGAGCATGCTTTGTGGTAGGGCAGATACTGTCAAAACATCAAAAACATTTTACTGTGCATTTTCAGATGTTAAGTGATTAAGAATGATGATCATTTTGAAAATGAGTCTCATCTAAAGTATGATGATACTTTGTATAATTCTGTCATTTGAAGCTTCATTATTTTAATTGGCAACAGTTAGGTAACAGTAATTTCCTTTGCCTTTTGTTCTTTTCAGGCAAATGTTTAAAAGCTTTACTGCCAGCCTCAGAAAGGCAGGCTATAAAAATTAGAATAGCTGGATGTTTCCATAATAAACTTTTTGTTGCTGTAACTGGAACTTGGGTCGTAAGATTGGGAATTGAGGCAGCTTCCTAGGCTCTGACTGTGGCCTAGCAGGCATGTGGTAGCAAAGGCAGAGGAGGCCTGGCACAGCCGGAGGATGTGTCCCTAGCAGAAGCGCTGTCTCAGCAGGGCTGAATGAGGCGGGGAATGCGGCTGTGGGCTGATACTCCAGAGCCAAGGCCGCGAGCAGCTGGAAAGAGCAGGGATTTTGGCCCAGCCCTGTGGATACCTTGAGCAGGTTGAGTCCATGTTCTGAAGGGCTGTCTCCTGACTTTCGGAGTGTCTAGCAGCATATCTGTCCTCCACCCACTTGAGCCAGTAGCAGAGTTCTGGTCCTTCCCTCCAGTTGGCACAACCAGAATGTCTCCAGCCATTACCACATGGCCCTAGTTGGGAACTGCTGGAGCAGTGCAGTCACAGGGGAGCGATTCCTGGTGCGTCCTATAGGTATTCCTTAGCGTCATCCCACCTACAAGTAATTGGTGGTCATTACTAGTCTCACCTACTAGCTTTAAGCTCTCCAGAGATAAGGGCAGCTCTGTGCTGTTTTAGTGCTAAATCTTATCTCTGTGTAATAAGTTGGAGCTCAGGAAATGATTGCTGTGTTGAACTCAGATGAAATATTTGTGCAGATATAATCCTTGACAACTTGAGAAGTTTTCTAAAGTCAACTGACATAGTTTTTAATATTTTCTGTGATATTTTTAAACCCCTTCTGTATGACCAACACTTTAATACCTGACGTCTATACACTCGTTTAATCTTGAGCTACTGTATACAATAAATTCTATAATACTGAGATTGTAGATAAAAAAAAAATTTGAGCACTGCTTGTTTTTAATACTTACAGTTAGCAGGACTGAGAGTCCAGAAATGGAGCTATAAACCTCACAGGAGTCTGCTTTTTCAGTTTTCTGTGCCCCAGTGAACTCTATTGCCTGAAGGTTTTTGGTGAACAGGATACTGATAGTTTATGGAACCAAACTGACAAAGTGATGGGCTTTCTGTCAGAATGTTATCAACATCTAGGCTGACAGGTCAGGACATTTCACTTCTTCTCAGTGATTGGTTTCACAAAGCAGTAATTTTATACTTTAGAAGATACTCGTGCTGGCTCTGGTAGTCTTGGGATACATTTACCATGGTGAGACCACAGAGGACGGAGACTATCTTCCTGACAGGGGAGAGGAGTGCATACTCATCCAGCTCTTAATGCCCTGCCCCTTCCCAACATCCTGCTTCCTCTGAGATTCCCTTGTTCACCTTTAATTTTGTTAGCACCCTTGCTTAGACACATTATTATGTGATGACCTCTGTGCTAGGACAGGTATCTAGGAAATGAGGAAGACACATATCTGCTCCCACTGTGCTGAATTCTTGGTGGGGATGTGTATAAGTAATGACAGGAATGCGGGACCCGGTGAGCAAACTCTAGAAGCCGCGCGCTGTGTTACAGGTGTTCGGGACAGAGGGCAGTACTTCCAGTTGAGAGATTTGGAAAAGCTTTGCGGAGAAGATAGCATTGCACAGGTCTTAAATGATAAATTCCAGCAACAACGGATAGAAGAGAAGAGGAGAGAAGGGAAGGCAATACTCAGGGAGGAAGGAAAGTAAGGAGAGAAAGGGCTGTGTAGCTGAACTAGCTGTTTCTAGGCTATGAGAAAGTATGTTTATCCAAAAGGAGAAATGTACACAAGACTTGGGGTTACATAAGACACAACTTGTTTGTAGGCAGGAAATGCAAGAAAGCATCCTAATACTTTCTCTCTGGTTCACAGCGCTACCTTTTTTTTTGTCTGTGGAACACTGTTATATGTTTGGAGGTATCTAAGAAAGCTGAGCCTAGGCAGGATTTCAGCCAGACTAGGTAGGGGTGGTGGAGATGGCATTTTAAAGGGAAAGAAGATATGAACAAACATAAGGAGATATGAAGACATGGATGGCTTTAATAGGAAAGAAATGTGCATGCAGAGAAATGGAAGGGAAATCCGTATTGTGGAAAACATCCATGCCAAGGTAAAGAGTCTGGACATAGTTCACCAAGCAGCAGAGCTTTAATGAGTATTCTCTGGTTCTTTTGTCACAGTTAGTGAACTGTTCTGTCATTGTCTCAACATGAGGGTTTGGATTTATATTTACATTCACAAAACTCACCAAGGGCCCTACATAAATAAATGTATACCGAGTGACTCAGTTTTATTGGTAGTATTTAGAACAGCTCATGGATGATCAGACCCAGGCTCCTTTAGTTATAAGACTATTGTGTTAAAGCAGAGAAGAAACAATGCTTCAAGTGGCCGCTGTACTAGAGGTGAAGAGAGGATATGTGTGTGGTGGTAAGCTGGAGTGAAACCGGGGTACACACAACTGTATGACTGCAAAGCATTAAAGATCAAGGGGAGGGAAAGAGTTGAAGAGGTCACTGTGGTTTGTAGAGGACCAAGTGAGAGAGGAGATCAGCGCTTGTGGAGAGGACGTCAGGCTTAGCTGAGGATGTTTTAGAAGAGATAACACAGTACGAAGTGATTCACAGTGTAGAATATGAAATGAGCGGGTCCTACCTCTGCCTCTCATTAACTGTGTGACTAACACCAGGCACACCATTCACCTTTCCTCTGCTTTATTCTTTGTCAGAGTACAGGGATTGTAAGAGCAGGAGCATTGCGGAGTTTAGATAAATGGGCATCTATGAAATGGACCTTTATACATACGAAAGATAGTAGAGCCATGATAAAGTCTTGAGTTTCACATTGATGTCAGCAGTCTTCAGGCAGCTCCTGTGGATTGTCAAGAAGTGTGACTGCACTTCCCCTGATTTCCAGTCAGTGCATCTGTCTGTGTGTCGTCTGTCTGATAACACTTTCACACCTTCTTTAGAGCTGTCGCTGAGGATATTTCATAGTTTCCAGGGGAGAAGTTTGGATAGTGTTACCCAAAAGCCAGTGAATGCTGAACTTGCATCCAATACCCAAGAGGCTGTCAGGGTCACATTCGCCCACTTAATCTGTTTGCTAAGTGACATCAGTTGAAAACCTTGTTCTGATTGGGAGAGGGATTTTTGAATGTTCTTTGTTGTCATTTGGAAAGTTACTGACAGGTGCTTTTCTGTGGAAAAAATTAAAGAGGCCTTGAAAATATTAAAGAAATTTTGATTGGAGGATCCTTTAAAAAGATGGAGAGCATTATTAAATGAAATTTATGATAGTAGATTGGTTTGTTCTCAGTCAAACTGATGACATTGCAGAATAGTATTTTGATGTGATTTTCATCTGTCTACTCTCCATAATAATATACTGCATGTGTATCCACATTTACCCCAATGTGTGCATATATATGCACATACTTCACACAGATGCTTGGAATTTAGAACACAGTATGGCTTCTTTTCAGTAATATAAGCAGTTAATTTATCACTTGTGTAATGTCATCCTTCTTTTCATGTGAACGTTAACTGTTACTTTCAATATTGGTCAATTGCAAGATTAAAATTTACTTTAGTATTCCCAGGAATAAATCCAAAGGACTGGCTAAGAGCCAAACTGAGACACGTACGAAGATGGGTTATAGTTCGGGAGAACACTGTCGTTTTATTAGGTGTCAATAAGTTTTGCTTTTATTTTAATTATTTTTGTTGTCATTATTAAGTACTTCCCTTTCCTGCCCTCTCGGGAGATGTGAGAAGAGGGTCTGGCTTAGCGTTGCGGTAAGGCTTGTGGTCTAGCATGTGGAAAAGCCTGCCTTACACTTAAGGCATGTAGGAAAGTTATTTATTGGACTGTGATAAACTAACTTCCAGTAAATATGCAAGACGGTGGAGAGAAATAAATATGGATGGAGTATGTAGACTTCATGATAATCAGGAATGGGAAGATTTGGGTTTGAAAACCCACATTTGGGTTGAAGCAAGTAGATTTTCAGTCCTTCAAGATGGGAGGTGCAGTATAAGCAGAAGACCTAGGGCAGATTCCCCTCCCACAGAAGTGCTGGCAAAGTGTGGTCAGAGATAGGAAGCATTGATACAGGATTCAGAAATGCCCTTTCTCTGCTTTAGAAAGAAGACAGGTAAAATTCCAGATCGTCAAGTTTTGAATGCTGACTGGTGCTGGGGGGAGGTGTAGAAGGCGAGTGAAGACGGATTGTTGATTTGATGGCTTTTCAAATGAATCATCCCATTGTCCTATTAAAAGGATGAAAACATGGCTGTAAAACAGCCCTTTTATCCCTTCAGCATGCCCCCCAAACAAAAGCAATAGAAGCCTTCTCTGTCCTGTTGTCTTAACTCGGCTGACGTTCTCACTCTTCCTTTCCTCCCTTCCGGTGTCTCCTCCCTGTGCGTTCTCCTCTATGTATTTACATTCCTTGTCCTTCTAGTGCAGTCTAAAGCCGCACTTCATTATGACAGCCGGAACATTTTGAGCAGTGTGTCTTCATTCTTATTTCATTGGAATTAGAGCCACATTTCTTCATGGTAGATGGTGGCCTTATTCCTAATGACTGCAGGTCTAAGCAGTATCCAGTGCAGGATTACACCTTTCTTTATGTAGATTAACTCTTACGACTGATGAGGAATACCCAGTGGCCCTGTCTGCAGTGCAGGCAAACATGAGTAGAACATGGATGCATGGGATGGGAAAGCTCCACAGGGCCACTGGGTAAGATCAGGAACTCTGCTGGGTGGCATGTAATACTCTGGGTCGAGAGTTGATGGCTAACTACGTGCTCAGCACCTAGCTGTTTTTAATACTTTGGCTCCAGAAAATAATTTTAACTTCCTCAGAACATAGTTTTAATTCACTCTGACTCTGCTCATTTTAGGCCATGTCTTTAGAAGAGAAATGTTTTGATGGTTGACTGTTTCTCAACATTTTAAAATATTTTTCCTCTATCACTGGTGTCCTGGTGAGAGTTTCTTTTGAGTCCGTACTGATTATAAGCGCAAGCGGCAGAGGATGTGTTAAGTTTGGGCTTTTATTATAGTAATAAGTAAAAGAATTGCTATTTTGGTGTCGTTTTCTACAGCTCCATTCCTTTTCATGTAGAAAACGTTAGTAATTTGGGTCTTCTGCCTATTTCCTTCTTGAAACACTACAATTCTTCAATTTCCTCAGCCGTGATAGGAACGAGTGAATTATTTCTACACTATTTGTAAACTGTTTTGAGAGGCGATTTAATCTGATTAATCTGCTGATTTAATCCGGTATTTTCAGAGGAGTGATCTTCTGTCACAAAGAGCTTTGCTCTGTGCCCATAGGGACTGTGTGGTCTCATTTTACTATGTGCCTGGCTGGCTTCTTACTCTTTCTTCTAAGAGGGTGGAGAGTTCTGTAGTTCACACAAGTAATTACTACCAGCTAAGAGTGGGAAATCCTTACATAAGTGAGTAACCAAAGGAACTAGCCTCTAAAAACGAATGAACACATTTATTCTTGTGTAGCAGCCTGTGGTACAAAACTGTGCTTTGTTAGCCAAAAGAGAGAGTGGAGTGTGACTGCAGAGGTGGAATGTTCGCAAGGGCTCCCTGATAAAGGGGCCTGGCAGGGGGAAGGGGGACAGTTGGTCATGAGAGTCCTAGCCATCAAAGAGGCCCTGGTTTCCCAGTTCTCTTTCGTCTGCTTAATCTTCCCTTTTTACGTTACTCTCCCAAGCTGCTTTTCTTCTCAGTAAACATTACTGTGTCAGATAAAATTTTGAATTGAAATGTCGTAATTCCAGACAGTAGGTTGGTTCATACTGAAACCCTTTTTCATGAAGAAACAACTGGGAACTAACATGCTCTTCTTAGGTCCAGGAGCACAGTGTGCTGTGTTTAATTTGGTTTGTTTTGCTGTAAGATGTCAGTTTGCAGAGTTGCCTCTTTTAGTCTACCTGCTTTTCTCTGGGCATCCGTGAGTTGGTGCTGTGCCTTCTCTGGAAAGCACCATTTCAGAGCTGTCTTCATAACTACAGCTAGTGTAGGAATCTGTATAACAATAGCTTTTCTTCTTACTGGGCTTCTTCCTGCCAAATTTTTGTGACTGAGAAACCAACATCACACGTGGTTCAGCTTTATATTACAGAGGCTGTGTCTGGTTGAGGCTTGTGATTCCCTCGTGTCCCAGTTGGCCAAGACATCCAGATCACCAGTTTCATCAGCTAGTAGTATTACTAGGGGAATATTTTCTTTGGAGTGTTCTGAAAGTGCTTGAGCTAAGCAATAACTGGTGAAGTTTGAGGTAGTTTTCTAACTGGAAAAAGCCTCTGTTTTATGAACCTTTTATTCATCAATATTGTAGACTATCAATATAAAATACCAAGATTGTTAGATTACCAGGTATGACCTCTTTTAAATTTTTATTTATTTTTGTCCTTGCATATGCTGACCTCTTTAGAGAAGCTCTGCCTTTGGTTCTATAGTGGGATCATTGGTCAAAACCAGGAATTAGTTCCTGCACCACACCTAAATTGAAAAATTATGTCATTTTTGAGTATATTTGAATAGAATATTCTCTTCTGACAGGTTCCCCCAAACAAAAGAATAATCAAGTAAAGCATTACAAAAAGTAGCCATCATTTGGCCATGAATGTAACTACGAGTATGTTATAACTAAGACGGTGTGTGTGCTTCCACAGACTTAAGTAGAGTGGATGCTTCCTTACATTCCCACCCACACACAGGGTGGTTGAGCACTAAGCCTTTGGACGTGGAGCGGCAGGAATGTTTGTCTGTGAGGAGTTTCCCAGGGTAGCGCAGAGTTAGTACTCAGAAGCTTGGGTGCCACATCTTTTCTGCACGTGCTTAAGTAGACTGTGTGGTCTGCCCGTGGCCTCTTTTTCCAGTTAAAGTTCAGTGATGCTGCTTTAAGGTTGCCCTCATTGTTTTCTACTCACAGATTACTAATGACTTAAGTAGTTTCCTCGAGAAGGGGGTGTCGGGAAAGATTAAGAGACATGGTTTAGAAATGGGAAAGAAAGAACAGAAAGATGATGAAAATTTCAAAGGGTCCATGAATAGAGAATATTGCTGTAGCTGCTGTACTGGCGTCCTGAGCGTGGGTCTCTGAAGCATATGAATTCAATAACAAGTTGCACATATGATGGTGACTTCTGCTAAAATCTCCTTGAATGGAGAAATTCAGCTTAGTGTAGCAAAAGAGAACACAGTACAGGGCTTCATTATTGTAGCTAAGAGTCGCTAATCAGCAGTATATCACCAGGACCAAGAGATTTAATCCTGGAATCCATACTCCAAGTCCATACTCTGTTCGAGGGTTCATCATTTCCCTTCCTGCCCTATGAGTTAGATATAAATTTATGTTTATGAAAAATGTGACAATTGAGAAATTTCGAATAACCTGTTACTCACTCATTGCACATTTTCTTTTCTTTTTTCCTCTCCCTCCCCGCCTTCCCCGCAGCCATAGCTCCCGTGTTTGTTTCTCACTGACGGTGCAGGCTACTGGAAGTTGTACTATTTGTCTCAGAAGTATAGTGCGTAGTGCAGCTGGGCTCAATACTTATTAGAGTGAATGTTTGTAAAAATAAACTCATAGAGAAGCGAAGGAGTGGGCTCAGTGCATCTGAGAATATTGCTGTTGGCCACTAGAAATTACACTGTAACTCTTCTAGTAACAGTGGAAATGCTTGTTGGAAAGATTTTGAAGCATCAAGGTTACTGACAAAATTGAGAATTGAGAGTAAGTCCTACAAAAGTATAACATGTGCCTTTAATTAACCTACTACCCACTCTCGTTTAATAATTAATGTTTTAGATTTTACTGTTGTGCCACTTTACGTTCGGAATTACTCATGATCTACATGTTCCCCAGCTAGATGTTGTTTCTGGTTTTTTTGTTTTTTTTTTTTTTAGAAGAGCACGTATCCATTTGACAGGATAAAGAGTTAATGTTATAGTAATTTAACTTCGTAGAACAACTGAAAATTTTTCAGCTACCCTTTTGAAAACATTTAAATGTAATAATATTTAGTTTACTTCAATATAGTTATACAGACAAAAACAACAGAAATGTTTATTTCACTAGCAAGAGTGACTTAGCATGCCTTCAATGCCTAGTCTGTATGTAAAAAATATTTGGATCTTGAGCATCTGACTCGTTTTATCTTAGGTAGGGAGAACATGCGTAGATTCTTCATCTCCTCTGATGCTGGATTGGCTGCCTCTGTAGCCCTTTCCGCATGGATGAAACGAGAATGTGGTGTCTCTGCGATGCAGCCTGCTCCTTAAATCTGTTTGAAAGTGCCGCTCCTGGATTTCTTCTGTTTTTCATTCTTCTGCTGTAATCTTTATAGGTCCAGCTTGTGTGGGCATGTACCCATAGTGAGAATGCAGTGTTTGGTGTCTCGAGTACAGGCAGCTGTTTTTGAGACACAATCTTTTGTGTTCATTTATTTGGGAGTGCTCAGCATTGTTAGGGAGCTCTGTGCGTAATAGGATGGAGAAAACCATGTGGTCTGAGAGACTGTTGTATGTCTCACTTCCCTGAAGTTTTTGTTGTGCACCTAAGGAGCTTGTATTCAGGATTCAGGAGCGCACCTACTGGGTAAATTCTTCGTTCTTCTAGCCTTTGAAATGGCATTTTTTTCTTTGACCTTCCCTCTCCTTTCACACCTTTTAAGAGAGTGTTACATTGAAGAAGACACTGAACATTCATTTTAGGGTTTTATGATTTCTGTTCAAAGCATTTGAAAATACTGTGTTGTGGCGTGGTGTGGAAGTACACGCTGTAATTGGGGAAATGTATGAATCAGACGGCGATTGAATGCATGTGTTCCCCATCACGTGGCCTTCTTGTAGCTTGACTTTTAAAGCTCTGCTGACCACCTCTGCAACTCAGGATGCCCCCGAGTATAGTCCCACCCTCGTCACTCATCTGCCTATCCTCTTGAGGTATATAAATTAACCCTATTATTATCCTAGGGAAATATCACTAGAAACATAATGGGTAATTGTAGACTGAATCACTTTGTACATTGAAAGACCAAGTAAGTAATAACTTTGTAGAATTTGAGTCACTCACTAATGAAGAGAATTAAGAATTGTCATTTCATTTGGTTAAACTGAATTGTCCAGAATGTACCAACCACTGGATATGAATGAAAGCATTAATGATAATAACTAATGTTTGATTGGTGTATTGCCTCAGTCTTCCCATTGCGAGATCTCCAGACTCTTGAAGTCCCTGTTCTCACTAATTTTTGGGACACTGCGGGCACTAGTTCACTATCTTGGAGAAATCCCTCTTGTTAATGTCGCCTCTGTCTATCTGGGGTATGAAGTTCTTTGTGTGACTCTGCTGGGGAAATGTGTTGCCATTGGTGCCCTTGCAAAAGTGCATTATCAGATCAAGCTACAGATTGTCAAAGGACTTTTGTAAAACCTGATTACATAATTCTTATATTTCACTTAGATTTAAAAAGGATGGCTGTAGAGAAAGATTTTGGAAGAAGATCCTTTGTTGAGTCTCAATGTCTTTATGTAGGCTGGTAGACCCTCCATGGAGCTTGCTTGGACCAGTACAGTAGGGTTGTCCTGTAGTGGCACCATAGCCTAGAGCCCAGTTCTACCAGAGGAAGCTGGTGTGTCCTGTGACACGCAGAGCAGAAACAGTTTCCAGGGAGGGGCTGCATTCCTGACTGAGGGCGTGACACAGGTATGCACCTGGAGCCCCAAGACTGCGGAACACGAGATAGAAATGTTCACCTGGCCACAGGAGGAGTAGTGGGGCTGTGGGCCATAGTTGAGGCACCCACTGGGGATGAGTTTCTAAAGAACCCAGGAAAATCCCTGTAAGAGAAAGTTGACTTAAACTGTAACTGAATTCATATCAAGCACAAAGAGATAAGAAAGAAAATGGAAAAAGGTTTATTACTCTCAGCAATTAAGGAGAGTATTGGGGCTTTGTAAAGTGTGTTCTCCTTGAACAGAGAAAGCATGATGTATTAGGGAGACTGTACTTAGGTGTACAGGAAAGCACATATGGGGCAGGTACACTCCTGAACACTGCTGAATGTAGATGTGCATTTCTGAGCATGCTCTATGTAGGGTTATAGCTCACATACTCAGAAAAGAAAGATGACAGACATGTTTCAGAGATTGCTCCGTTTAAGGTCATAGCTCACATGTTCAGAAAAGAAAGATATCAGACACATTTTTCAGCATGCTTAGTTTTAGGTCATAGGTCACATGTTTGAAAAGGAAACAGGGCTGACATGAACTCTTTTAGGCATGATCAGTTCCATATATGAGTCATGTTTATTCTAGGTCACCTAAAAGAATGATTTAGAATGGTTCAGTGACCTTGGTTGGTTCTTCGTAGTTTTTTCTCCAGAGATTAGTTGAAACAAAAACAACTTTAAAGGTGTATTATAGTCCTTTAAGGGTGTAACTGTGTCCCCCACCTCCATCCTGCAGCCTTGCCTGGCTGCTAACATAAACACCTCCATGAAGGGCTGGAAAACAAGACCCCTTTTTTGTGAAGTGTAAAGCAAGGAGAATTTTACAGCCCCATGACCCATACTGGTGTTGGAAATGGTTAATAACTGGAAGAAATAAATAGAAAAATAGGTATCTGGAAAAGAAAAAGAAGCCAAGTGGAACCCACCCCGCCTTTCCTATGCTTGGCTTAGGGTCATGCACGTGCTAGGCAGGTGTTCTGCCCCTGAGCCACACCACTGAGCAGAACCTACCCTATGTAAAACACATTGTCCCCTACACCACCAAGGAGAATCAGAGCTCTTTCATTCCTTGTTTGCCAAGAAAAATCATGGAGACCGCTCAGAGCCTTGTCCTGAGAGCAGCCTGAGGGTGACTCCGCTGAGCAGGTACACTAGGACAGCGCAAGTAAGACTCAGATGGCACTTACCTGCCTGAGGGGTTGTGTCTGTTGCCATTCACTGCCACCTCCACAACCTGCTTTCTCACTTAGCCAAAGCACGGTAGCCGCAGCGTTACATTCTTTGTGTTTTATCCTCTAGGAGGATCCCTAAGAACGTCCTTATCCTCGTGTGACTAGTTGTCGTTGGTTTCAAGACTGCCTCATTGTCCCTGAGTGTGCCTTGATGAAAAACTACAGTTCACCAGATGTGCACAGATGTGCATTGAACCCCAGCGGTGGTCTCAACCTGAGTGATGTATTAGGAGCCATTATAAATGGGTTTGGGAGACCTGCTCTGATAGGTGCTGGGGCTGCCGAGACAGGTCTGCAGATCTCTTGGATTCAGGCTGAGTAACTCTGAAAGGGGTTGAGACCTGTCCACCATTAACTGTTGAAAGATACTGCATTATCATTAAACAGTGCTTTCTGCTCCTATTACTTAACACCATTCATTTGGGTTTGTTGACATATTTCTCAACAGTTCATGGATATGAAATGAGGTACAGTACTGGATAGTTGTTACTTTCCCACAGTGCCCAGCTAGTAAAAGTGTAGCAAGTGAAGTAATTTTCCATGTGGTTGGCTGTAAGTAACAAGAAATTCATCAGTGGTTTAAACCAGGAATGAGTTTATTGGCCTCTTGCAGGGAGACACCTGAAGCCAGACATGGTGGTGAAAATCTATAACCCTAGCACTCTGGAACACTGAGGTGGGTGGTTCCAAATTTGAGCTCAGTCTGGGCAACTTAGTGAGATGCTATCTCAAAAAAAAAAAAAAGAAAAAGAAAAAGGGCTCAATGCCCAGGACCCAGAGAATGGCAGGCAGACAGAGATAGAGACAGAGACAAATTCAGAGAAAAGAAAAAGACATCTGGAGGTCAGTGGCTTAGGGTGATTCCTGTAGGAGTCCAGGTCTGTAACCCCTGTCCTCTTGTTTGTCATAATGCGGGGGGTTGCTTTATTGCAGTTGCACATCCTGGCATTAAGTCAACGTCTCAGGCAAGAAGAAAGGTAGCTTAGGAGTAGAAAAGGCCAGTTTGAGTTTATCCTTCTTAAAAAACAAAAACTTCCCAAGAAACCACAAGTAAATTCCACCATCAGAGGGTCAGCCATAGTTGTGAACCAGGCAGAGGATGCAGTTTGACTACACACATCGGGCAGCTCTAGTAGCAGTGACTGGGAATGTAAAGAATTTTCTTAGCTCCAAAGCCATTGCCCATTCCACTCTGACAGCCAGTTCATCCCCGATAGCTCCGTCAGCCCCTAGTTTGGCCACTGACTATGAAATTATCCAGTGATACAATTTACCACTTTCTATATTGTATTCGCACATAATCACCTTTGATTTTGACATCTTACAATGATTACATATTTCTTCACCTATTGACAGTTTTATGTGATTGTCTCCCTTCTTGTCTGATCATTGTTTTTATAAAATGTTTTTAAAATTTCCAGATTACTATGTTTGGTTACAAATAAAATTAATATAATCAGCTACTTACTCTGAAGTTTATTTTCAACAAAAATTCATCCAGTTTACATTTAGAAGATCTTTATGGTAGTAGAACTAAACCCTGGAGTTCATGCTTCGGGAACTCTGTTAGAGCAAAATTCTTATCAAATCTACATAGGTCTACACAGATTCTCCAAAATTGTGTTTGTTTCTTTAAAATCTATGGACAATACAGCAATGACTATATGGTTAATATCATCAAGATAAGTTCCATAGCTAAATTACTGTGAGAAAGCTGGGATATATACTTTTTAATTTTCTTCTAGAGTACATCTTAGTTTCAAATGGGCACTGTTGCATGTAACATTTCCCAGGCTTGACCAACATTATTCTGGGTTCTCCTTGCAAAAACACTATCCAATGAAGCAGTTGTAAGGCCCACAGTAAAAATATGAGTTTGATAGTAACAATTGAAAAAATGATACCACACCATTGAAGATTATTATTAGGGACCTGTGGCTGTAATTTCACTACTTTGTTTGCTATTGGAATTTGGAGAGCTTCTGCTTTTTTTCTTGTTCCTAGCGAGTACTGCAATAAACTGAATGTTTACTACTGGGTGTAGAGCTGGAGCGTTGGATTATACTGAGTGCTTCTTAGAAATGCAGAATCATACATTTATTCCAGGCCTTAGCAAATAGGTATCTACGTTTATCAAGAATTTCAGATGTGCCTTGTGCGCATTAAAGTCTCACAGGCCATGATCTAGAGATGTGCATCTCAAATGATGTCCACTATTGACATTCTTGCCAGGTTGTTGCTTGTATAAAATTTCAGCTTTAGATGAACAGATAATGAACTAATTATCTACCTGGTTTAGTGCCAACTATACTGACAGTGTCATATGATGAGTTGTCTGCTAGCATTAGTAGGAAATGATCAATAGGCAGAAAATTGTCAGCTCCTGATAGGTCCATATCCTGTTGAGAAAAAATTTGGCCACCATGGGTTATTATTTCAGAAATAGGGGAGAAGAAAGCAGAGGGAAACCTTCTTTTTTGGAACATAGTGCTTTCCCCCCTCACAGAATACCATGAGTGATGTACAGGGTATGGGAAGTAGACAAGATGGACCAGGCTTTCAAAAAAAAAAGCTTCAACCAGTTTAATAATGTGTTTACAAATTGTATTAGTTGGAACTTTCTGTTCTTTAATTTTGGATTAATAGCTACAGTAGAGGAATTCTTTTTCCACTGTGTTCTAATCATGTGAATTTGGCACATTATCAAAGCCCCTCAGGCCTGAATTTCCGAATGTGAGGGTGGAGGCCAGTAACTTCTGCCCCGCATGGGTGTTGTGAAGATTAAACAGAGGAGCACTGTGTATCTTAGGAGCGTAGCTCAGCTCACCGTCCTCAGTGTTATTGAGACCGTCATCGTGGGGTGTTAAGCAAGATCTCAGTTGCACTGTGCATTTAACAAAACTGTTCAGGAGGAATGCATAAAAATAATAATATTTGAGACACAAAAGCACAGATAAGGCTTAAAAGGAATCATCTACATCTTTAGAGCCCTACAGCCTTAGTGATGAGGCCGGGATTCCCCTTGGTCAAGTGAATGTCAGATGATGTCTTCGTATGGGGGAGCTCACACTCCCAGCCTTGGGAGATGCTGTTCTTGTGGGAGAGTTTGTTCTTACTATTCCTGCTGTTCTTGCTGGAATTGTGAGGAGGTCTTCTGCCCTCTTGGTGCCAGGCATGATGGCTGATAGATGCTTTTCTCCTTTCTCTGATCCACTGGGAAAGGAGGGAAAGATGCATTCCCAGCTTAAATATTTAAGTGGTTTAAATATACCAAGAGCTAATTTAGGCCCATGGCAAATATATTACTTCAGTGGGAAAATGTAGTACGTGCCTCAGTCCCCGAATCATACCTCAAGATAAAAAGTGACATGAGGGTGAACTTTGGGAACAAAATCCACTTAGATATTGAGGAATTTCTATTTCTTGTTGGTCAAATCAGCTGTTTAAAAGATACTTTGAGTTTTAGTAGAGTTGGATATTGGTCTCTTTTCTGTTGGGTTCATTTCTCCTGCCATCACACCTGAGTTCTCAAGGGTCGACCAACCAGTTCTGCACTCCATGGACTGTCTGGACCCCCTTGCCACAGATGGCCCTCTGAACCCTACCCAGGCCACTTGCACATGGCATCCTCTGTTTGGCACAGGCCTGTAGCTGGCACAGTGGAGCACGCAGCAGGATTTGGGTGTAATTGTGTGTACAGTCTCATTTTCTTTACTCTTCCAGAGCTGAGCAAGGAAGGAAATAGTCTTCCCCTTGCCCTGCTTAGCAAGTCATGTGATGAAGCTGACCTTGTAGGCAGCACAGCAGAGACTGGATAGGCCCAGATCTCTGAGGTCTCTGCATTTTTTGGTTACTCCTCTACACCTATTTCTCCAGCTGTATGAACAGGCATATTTCTGTTTTGCTTCATTTTGTTGGGCTTTCTATTTTTTACCATTGAAATCTTAGCAGATACAGAAATGTGAATAGAGTCCTCCTAACTCATTGTGTGGCTAGAATCTTTTAGGGTCTTGTCACGTGTGAGGATCGTGAGTCCACTGTTGACTACAAAGTACTGAGAAGAGTGTGTTTCTTAGACTGTCTAACAGACGTGTCTTGAACGTTGCAGCTGATGCACAGCTTATGATTTCTTATAGGTCCATGATTATATTCCCTCAGTGGCTAAGCTCCTCCGCTGAGCCTTGGCTGTCTTGAAATAGTTAGCATGACCAGATATGGTGCCTTCCTGCACTCTGTAGGGACACGGCATGGATTTGAGAGAAGCCTACTTGGTGGGAAATAAACTCTTTTCTTTACTCAGAAGCCTGGACCTGGTCTCGGTGATGGGCTGTGTAATATGATGTGGAAGGATTTTGTATAGCTCTGCTAAGTGATAAGCTGAATTCCTTTCTTCAGTGGGATGGAGACGAGGAGATAAGTATGAGCCCAGGCTTCACAGCTGCTTAGAAGTGGGTTTTGTAGCCTTTCATTTCAGGCTCCTAACAAAAATCTTAGTCTGCGTTATAGCATATTGCCACATCCCACGTTGTCCAGATACCCACTGTTTTTGCCAAATGTCATTTGATGTTTGGTGTTTTATCTGTGGATAAAATTATTAATCCAGAATAAACATTGCAATGGGTATATTTTGGATGGAGCAAGTAGAAGCAACCTGTTGTTAACGAGGTCTCTCCTTTAGGGAGCCTTCGTGCTTTCTCAGTGAATGGTACTTTATACATTTTAATGTGTGTTACAGTTGTGCTAATATTTTAAGAAGAAATGGTTAAGGTAGTATTCTAGTTTTCCAGTGTGGTGTCACAACTCAACTCAATAGTGGCTTGAAATGACAGTATTTATTTTCCCTATGAATCTACAATTTGGGCAGGATTCGGGTGGGGCAGCTCATCACTCTTCTACTGGGTTGCAAAGCCTCAAACACTAAGGGGCTGAGCTTGCTTCTCTATGTCTTGCTGCATGTGACCTTTCCAGCATGTAGCATAAGGTCTCCAAGGCTCATGCCCAGAGTGAAAGAGAGCCAGGTGGAAGCTGCGACCTTGGCTTTGTGACCTTGCCCCTCACTCACACAGTGCGCTGCTGCTGCTGTGCAGTGGCAGGAGTGAGCCTCTTAGGTTGGCCCCAGTGTGCAGCAGGAGGACTGGACTCCACTCTCTGATGTGAGAAGTCTTACTGAACTTACAAAAACAATTACACAATGAGGTATTTTGAACAACATTTTATTAAATATCAGTGGGAAATTCTGACAGTTTCTCACACATCGTGTTTTTTATTTTTTCTTTTTAAACAGGCTCAAAATAAAATCATAGGTTTGGAATATAATGTGTCTTAGAATTTCTAGTAGTTACCACTTTACATAGTCATAACTATGTAACTAAATATCTCTAGCAATCTTTTATAGCTATGTGAAGTAGTACATTTTTATGGAAATTATTAATACTGTCTTTCTGTAGCTCACAAGCTTTACTCTTAGGGGATTAAATGACAAGGTCAGTCAGGCCCACAGTGGTGGAGCTGTATTTGAATTCACTCTCTGTCTTCTGCAGTCTGTTGTGACCACTGTAATATACTCTTTATATCCAGAACATTTCTTTTACGGAGAGTCTGTGAAAGTAGAATACTTTCCATTATGTGGGTCAAAACTCAGTCTACTTACATTGTTTTGACTGGACAAGAGAGGCCAAGTTTAGGGAGTCTGGGGTATGGTCCAGCTTCCTTGTGTGCAGTGATACAGCCACAGATGTCATTCATCTGTGGGAGAACAGGAATTGTCACTGCGTACTCAGACTGACTGAAGCAGTGCAAAGAACAGGGTTGGAAAGACATGGTAAATTAAATCCTGAGAGCTGTGGCAATCCTGGGCACTGAAGTTCAAGCTTACAAGATGAAGAGACACCCGTAAGTACTGTAGACATTAATAGTATAAGGGAGTGGGCAGGAACCCAGGCATGCAATAGCAACACACATTACGTTAGAGGGCATTAAATGCTGTGACCAGGATAGGCACAAGAGGGTGGCAGAAGATGGCTGGAGGAAGGAGACAGTGAATTGGCACATGGGGGGACCTGTCCTGTGCTTTGAGCAGGGACCTTCTGAGTCCCTTTGTGCGCAGGTGCTGGACCTAATGCGTTGAAATGATGGTTTTAGTGTTTGAGTGGGTTTCCTGACTAGGAGCACTGGTTTCTAAAAATTTATAAATTCATGTTGGGCTGCCTTTGTTCCTGCTTTTTCACAAACAAAGCACTTTAGCAGAAATAATATTTTTCATTAGACTGTATACTTTTCTTGTAAAGTTGGAAATTTTTCAACTGTAATGCTTTGCTTTGTATTTACCTGTTAGCTGTTTATTGAAAAGCTCCTGTCGCCAGTGTGTTTGGACGTAGAAGTGAAGAAATGAGCGTATGAGATCCTTTCTCTTCTGTGGTATTACTGCTCCACCTTGATATAGAGACTGATGTCATTGTGTTTATTATGGTGCTTGAAAGAATTTAATAATTTCCACCATTTTATATTGTATATATACTTCACCCTCATTTATACACAGACACTGTGATTTTTTAACTTAACTCTAAAGGTTCCTGACTGTAATGCCTACTAAGCAAGACCTGTAATGACCTTGACTTGGTGCCCGACTATTTATACGTGAATTTGCTGGGGTTGATGGTGCTCATTTTCCCAAGCACTGCTTTGTGCTACAGTTTTTCTTAAATTCCCTTCTTCTTTGGGGCCATGTTCATTGCGTAGAAAATTTGAACTAATTAACCCCAAATTCTCATACATGCCAAGAAGTAAGTGTCTGGTGAATTAATAGTGGCAATGTTGATCACAAGCATAGTATGTATTTTATTATGTATATCTGAGGAATGATATTCCAGGCAAGGTGTAAATTAGAACATTTTCATCTTAATTATGTACTTACATGCGTGCCTTGTAAAATACCAATTAAATATTTATTCTTCATTTGCTTACAGATATTATGATGCATATTAATATATCTTCAAGTTCCCAAATAGATCCAATTTCTAATTGATGTTTTCTGTAATTGTTTTCTCTTTAAACCACTTTACTAGGAATAAGTCTGACTTTCAATCTCATGGGTATGTTGAATATTTCTTGTCTTAGTTACATTTCTCGTTGCTGAGGCAAGATACTAGACGCCCAAAGTTACTAAAGGGAAGGTTTAGATAGCTCACAGTTTGTAGAGGTTCTGTTCATCGTTGGCTGGCTTCAAGATAGAGTGCCATGGCAGAAGGCATCCCAGAGGACAAACAGAACATGGCAAAGCAGGCAGGCAGAAGGCAGCAAGCAGCAAGCAAGGAGTTAAAGCCTCTTCCTTTTATCCCTTCCAGGATGTTGGCCGTTTGGATAGTGCCACCGATGCCCAAGGTGGATCTTCCCGTTACCCACAGTCACAACTATGCTTAACCAATCAGTGGGCTAATTTATTACTTATGCATCCTTAATCCTAGAACTGCCCAATTTAACCCTAGCATTGCACACCCTAGAGCCAGCAACCTCTGCAAAGCACACCCATGAGTGCATGGGGCTCTCGGGACACATCTAGATATGAGCCGTAGAACTTCTTGTCACATGATTATGGGGTTCCAGACTTTCCCTAGTCCTATAATTATCAACTTCATCTGATTTATGAAGGTACCAAATATGGAAACTTTTTATTTATTTTTTTTAAGAGTTTGGGCCATTTATCAAAACTTACACCGAAAGTTCCAGAAAAGAGCATACTTACATGGAATTCATCAAATATCATCTTTGTGTAGATAAAGAAACTGAACCTCAAATAGTTTTAGTGACTTGCCCAATATCATGCAGTTATTAATACAATTTAATCTTCGAATTTCATAATCCAAGTTTTTTTTCCTAAGATGTTCATTGTTCAACTTCTGGCATCCTATTCTAATTAAATTTTTTAACCCAGATAAAACAAAGTGATAGATTAAACTCTGTTATTTGTGCCTGAGGGAAGGCTGGCAGTCCGCAGACCTTTTAAAGATAAAACCAAAAAAATTTCCACTATGGACAGTCAGCCCTTTGCAAGATTAAATGTCCATTTCTGAGTCAGAAAATGACCGTGCATTATTTATATAGTGAGAAATCTGAATTAAAAGAAAGATGTAGGACATAGTTGGAAAATACCAAGTTTAAAGTGGTATGAATTTGTTTGATTATTCCCTCTTTTCTCATAATTTAAAATTATAAACTCTACCATAAAATTGTGGTTCTCTAAAACGTTTTCTGTATGTACTCTTTTTTTCCAAAGAACTAATGAACCTTGATTTCCATGTACTGAAAAAAAAATATACATGTTAGGTTTGTAACTTTAAAACAACTCACTTCTATTTTCAGCCTGTCTCTTGTGTAAAATTAATTTGAATGTTATTGATTGTTTTCTATTTTCTATTTTGGAGAGTTGAGTAAATCATATGTCTGTGTGATTGACTCTACCAAAATATTTTGTTCTGTGGAAATACAGAAATAATTCCTATGTCATGAGGGTATGAGTGTTTAATAGTTACTAAAAAAACTGACCTGAATTTTAAAGTAAATCTAATTTATAGAAAAGTTTTAAGAACAACACAGAGATCTTCCACTTATCTTTACCAAGATTCATTAACATTTTCTGAAACTGTGCTGTAAGACTTTCTCTTGAATAAATGTCAACCACCATGCTTTCTTTTTAACCCCCTAAATATTTATGTGTTACCTAAGGCAGCTGTTCACTTACATAGTGAATAGGTACAGTGTAATGATCCGAAACAACTTCAATTCTAATAGAGTACTCTTACCGCAGACTTCTTTGGCTTTTGTTTTCTTCAAAATTAAATAATTGACACAACAGTGGTGTTCTATAGAAAATCTCTTACTGCGTTTGGACATGAAATTATAGAAGGTTCGTCATCCCTTTTTTAAAATTCTTTTTATGACATTGACATCTTTGAAACATTTAGGCTAACTACTTTGGAGAGTATTTCTCAATTTGGGTTTGTGTGATGTTTCCTTATGAATAAATTCAGGCTGTACATCTTGGACAGGAATGAAGGCACTAAGGTTGCTTTTCTTTATTACTGAAGATGTGCGTTTCGAACACTTGATTAAATGGTGTTTACCAGGTTTTTCCACTGTGGGCTTACCTTTTTCCCTTAGGGGTTAGTAAGTCCTGAGTGAGGGAAGACAGTTCATGAAGAGATCCTGTTTCTTATCGAACCTTTACCCACCAGCTTGACTTTCTCCTAAAAATTCTAATAAGGGATATTTTTAATATCTCAGTTAATTTATAAAAAGTACTGAACAAATCATGTTCAGTGGAACAAACATTTAATCATGTTTGCCATTTTTTTGGTGCTACAGAGGCAGTAATCATAAAGCACCTTATTAGTTTATGCTGCCTGAAGTCAAAGGTTGGAGCTTTGATCCTCTGCTACTCAGGGCTGCTGCTGTGTTGGGAGCAGAATTTCTGCTCTTCCTCTATTTGTCTTGTGGGAGTTCAGACATATATCTGTTTGCTCTTTTGCTTCACCTTTTCTCTTCTGTTTTTATTTTTGCTTTGAATTTTTAAAAACACCATCTAATTTTTTTCTTTTTAAATCTAGTTGTGCTATAGTATCTCAATAAGATGCCTGGAAATTGCCTTTAAAATGTATTAGTGTAAAAAATAGTAAAAGAAAAAGAAATGTTTACATTTAGCCTGTTTAAAAAAACATGTAATTTTTCATTCTTCTTAAGAACCAGATCTTGAATCCGTCCCTAAAAAGAGAAAAATTTACAGCCATTTACTGCATAACAGTTTAGGCCCAGGGATGGACCACATGTTTGGCATAGACCCTATAAAGTTATAATAGGCTGAAAAGCCCCCATGGCCTAATGGTGTCATAGCCGTCCTCCAGATGGTTGTAGCACAGCACGATACCATCACATTCCTGGTGATGCTTGTTTAACCACACCAGCCAAGCTGCCAGTTGTATTAAATATAGCATGTGCACTCATGTACCATATGAAATGCTCGATATGCTCAATTATTTTATTATACTTTTAATAATTTTAGAGCATACTTATAAACTGCCTGGCAAGCACAACAAGGTCCTGAGTTTGATTCCTGAAAAAAAAGAAAAAAACCATCGTCCTGATATATAGATTGATAGATAGATAGATAATAATGTGTTACCTTACACCTACAGGAATTTCATACATCTTGTGTTTAGCACATCTTTTGATTGCTTTAAAGTTCTTATGACAGGTCTTGTGTCTACAGGTCTTATGACATCTAGTTTGTGTAAACATGCTTTGTGGTGTTCACAGTACAATACAATCGCTTAACCATGCAGTTTTCAGAATGTAAGTGACCAAGACTCTAGTATGTTAGTGGATAACACAGCTCAATTTTTAGGAAGCCTTGCTGTTTTCTATCTTGCTTTGGTTATTTAGTCTTTGAGATATTTTTTAGTTTTTCTACTGTCCCAAGGACAAAGGCTACCATCATGTATCATATGTAATAGTTCCAAGTACTATATCTTGTGTGTGTGTGTGTGTGTGTGCGTGTGTGTGCGCGCGCACACATAATATAGTATGTGAGTATATAATATCATCTACCAGACACAACTATATCATGGTAGCTGCGTATCTTACTATTTAACAAGATAATAGTATATATTAAGGGCTGAGTTCTTCTCTGTCTGTCTGTAGAGTTTTTTGTTTGTTTGTGTTGAGACAGGGTATTGCTAGGTAGCCCAGGCTGGCCTGGAATTTGGTATGTAGTCAAGGCTGGCCTGGAACTCAAAATCCTCCTGCCTCAGCCTTCTGAGTGCTGAAATTATGAATGCTGGAATTACAGGTATGTGCCACTATGCAAATTACAGTTATCTAGTGCTTATGAAAAAAGAAAGAATGCTAGGAAGGAGGAAGGAACTTTTGGAAGAACATACTGGATAGTATAGCAAATGTGCCTCTCATTGCTTTTAAAGTAGCGAAATATTTCTGACATTTGCTACAAAATGGTGATATGTTCCTTACTAATAAATACCACAAGGCAATTCTTCCTTCTTTATCTCAGCTTGCAGAAGATGTCTGCCACATGATGGTTAGTAGTGTGGTTTCTACTGCAGGTATTTTTCAAAGAAGACATTTTAAGATTTTCAAGGATGTTCCTGTGTACCTTGAACATTTCCTCCCATTTGTAGCTCAAGAGACTGCATGAGGTTTTGCATTTTGAGCACAAATACAAGGGTCTTTATATCCAGTGATATAAATGCACATAAGTCTGAATCATATAACTTTACAATGCTAATAATATATATCTAGTATTAATTCTGGATATCTTTAATGTCTTTGACTATGTAAGTTGATTATAGAACATGTAAAGAAGAAAAATCATGACCTACATCACCAACATCCCCTAATGAGCTGCCATTTAGAAGGGAGAGAGAGAAAGAGAGAAAGAGAGGGACAGGGACAGGGAAAGGGAGAGAATTTTTAAAAGATAGCTGATGCATTCGTTTTTTAGGTGTCTTATTATTTTTGTGGTAAATTCCTATAAAGCCTATCGAATCCATGCTTTAAGGTTATAAGCCCAGTGACCTGCCTCTTCTGATCAGTCCCTGCCTCCCAGCATATTCAACTATGAAGTCTTCATGAGACTTTTGGGAGACATTTTAGACCTAAACCATAATATTCCACCCCTCGCCCCCAAAACACTCAGTGTTCATCTCATTATGCAAAATGCATTTAGTTCATCTCTAAGAGTCTCCCAAGTCTTAACAGTTTCAGCATTGCTGAAAAGTCCAAGTCCAAACTGTCCTCTGAGACTCAAGGTAAACTCTTAATCTGTGGGTCCCTATAAAAATCAAAAGGAAAGATGAATATCTCCAACACACAGTGGCAGTGGTACAGGGTAAATATTTCTCATTACACATGGGACCAATAAGGAGATATAAGGAATCAGACGTAAGGCAGACCAAAACTCTCAACGAAAACAGCAAATCTTTTGTCTTCTCTATGTCCAAGCACCCATGGCAAGATGTGGTGAGATGTGAGCTCCAGAGGACTTGGGTAGCCCCACTCTTGGGAGCTGACTGGTTGCAGCCCTCGTGGCCTCTGTCTTGGGCTGGTTTGACTCACTGCCTACAGCTTTCCTGAGCAGGCGTCCCACATTTCTAGCATTACCGCCTTGCTGAGGTCACTGCCTCTGGCTTTACTGTTACAGCTTTGTGCTTCAACCTCTGAGGAGCTGTTAGCAGGGACTGCGATCCAGTCTTACAGTTTTGCCTGGTTTCAGGTCCAATCATAGCCAGGAACCTGGTAACAGTACCAGATTTTTGTATTAGACACTTTGCCTTTGCTGAACAATGGCAATTTAGGGAGGAGAGCTTTGTTTTGACGAACAGTTTTCAGAAGATTCAATCCATGATGGTTTGGCTGTGAGTTGGCTGTGAGCATGGTTGAGAAAACCTGCTCACCCAGTGGCAACAAGGCAATAGAGGGGAAAAGAAAACCTGGAGAAGGGAACAGGAATGTCCCCTTCAGGTCATACCCCAGTGCCCACCGCCTCCATGCTGGCCCTGTCTCCCAACAGCATACCCATCTGTGCTCCCACCTCCCAGTTACCTTCTCACAGCTTCTTGAGAATTTAGGCAACGTTTCAGATCTAAACAATAACATAAATGAAACTCAAAACATCCTACCTCAACTTACATCATTTGATGGTTGTTTTTACACTCTGACCTGAAAAGTTGAGAAAAATAGTCTCTATTTTCTTTCTTGTTGGACAGTAGCTATTACTGAACAGATTCCTTCAGTGGTCCCTGACCATACATTCACTGTCACCCCTATGTGTGAACTGAGAAGGGAGCGTTAATGCTTGTTGGCTTGGTGTGAACTTAACCGCTGGAGCTGGTTCCAGTGAGAAGCTGTTGAAGGTTCCCGCACGCAGCAAGTAGAGCAGGCAGCTGTTCATTTTGTTTTGCTGGTTTTGCTTTTTTTTTTAACCAGCCCAATTTTCTCTCACTTACCATCCGTGATGCTGAAAGTTCATTCTTGTGTTGTCTGTCTTACATGTCCCAGCGGCAATTAGCATTCCGGGGCCGTGAAGCATATTGGATCCCACTAGTAACTCAGCACAAATTACCAGATTTAGTAGATATTTAATGGCATGGAACAAGGGCTTCATGAAAGATGCCATAGGATTAATAGATTTTACTGGTGGGCATGAGGTCGTGGTAGTTGAAACTGCATAGGGCATAGGTTTCCTGCAATCATAGCGTTCAGTGAGGGGCTACAATGGAAAAGAAAGAGGGTGGTACATGGTCTGCGTGAAAACATTAGCATAAAAGCCAAACAGAGCTGCTTAGGGATAGCTGAGAAGGTAGCAGTTTTTGAAGATAAATTTTACCTACTTTGCACTTTGACCTAGACTTGCCTTTGTTTTTACCTTTGTCCAAGTGCTGTAATTGTAACACAGTAATATAACTACACCTCAGTATTGTAGATAGTACGTTACCTGGCCGGTGAGCTCAAAGGTAACTAGCAGCTGTGTTTTGATTACCCATTGTTGCAAGCTCATTTATAAGCCTAATTGAATTTTTGGCACAGGGTGGTGAGGCAAAATCTAGTGATAAGGCAGCAGTCATTGTTTGTTCATCCCTAATAAATTGGTGCAGATAAAGCATTTAGCACGCCCATCTTCCTACCCTAGCCTCAGTGGTTATTCAAGATTTATTTCTAAAATGGTAACTAAAGTTGATAAAGAAACCAAGTAAGCCTGAGAAGTTGATGTTACCCATTCATCTTTTAAAAAGTAGCCCTGAAAATTTGAAGTCCTTAACCTTTTGTGTGTATATGTGGCATAACTGTATAATTTGGCATACCCAAGTAGGAGATAGAGTACGTTCATTGTGGGTTAAAATCCTCTCCTTCCCTGAAAACTACAAGGCGAAGAGATACATATGCTTTGGGATTTTTCTTTCCCTGCTTGGTAGTTCCTCAGAAGACCTCAGATTCAGTCAGCACTTGAATGAAAAGATCATTGCTTGAGAACGCAACTGATACTTGTATAGAAAATGGCATGCGTTTGTACCAGTGAACAACCCACCATCCTGACGCATGACTGAGGCGTAACTTTGGCACTTCCCGCTTCCTACCTTCCTGTCTACCAGTTCCTGCTCCACCTCTTTCTCTACTTCCAACCAATAGACTGCTGTCAAGATACTTTTGGGGCTGGGGATATAGCTCAGTGGCACAAGTGCCTGCCTGGCAAGCACAAGGTCCTGAGTTCAATTCCCAGTACCAATATGTATATATACATATATATATATGTATATTTATATATACACATTTTTGGCTAATAGGTGTATGCCTAAGACACACTCTCATGCGCTGAAAGGTACTTCCTCAAAAATGCGCAGGACCTGCTAGAGAGGGTAGACCGACACACGCTTGAGCTGAGGCTTAAAGGGTAAGTATGAGTATTTGGAGAGGAACTGAAAATGTAAAGGAAGGAAGAACAGTGGAAAAACTCAGTGTGAACTAGGGCTTGTAAGTCATGTTATAGGGTAGCAACAAGGTGTCTCTTGGGTGAGAGGCTGCAGAATAGCTATTAGACAATAAAGACAGGCTCCAGTATTAAGTGTTTTTGAATACTGTGCCTGAAAAGTTCTTTTATATTAAAGGTTGTTATGACCTGTTTCTGGATTTCCCCCTGAAGCCTCATGTAGTCATAGATGAGACTGTCAGAGGGAGCTGCGTCTAGAATGTGTGATGCTCGGATGGGGCAATGCAGACTCAGGGACGCTACAGTTAAGGGTGTGAGTGCTGCCTGCCCCTCAGTAGCCTGGATAAGACAGAAGACACAGAAAGAGCTGTGGTCCCCCCCTGTCATTTTGCTACCTTCTGCTGCCATGAGCTGTTTCTTCTCTGTGATGCCTGACTGCCACGCCACCCTGCCTTGGAGCCAGCCGATTGCGGACTGAAACCTCTACAAACTGTGAGCTACATATAAACCTTCCCTTCTTTAACTTGGCATACGAAGTACTTTGTCTTAGCAATGAGAAAAGTAACTAAGACAAAGACTGTAGACAGATGATCAAAGCTAGGAAGTAACATATGCTCTTCTTTAAGAGAACATTCTGGCAGCTCTATTGAAAGTTAAAATATGGGTGAGTTGTGAAGCTGGGTGGTGGGAGATGTGCAGAGGCAATTTTGCTGTCATTCCAGAGAGATTCGATGGAATACATGATGTAGCAGCGGGGAGATCATGGATTGGATATGGAAGACCAGCAAGGCCTTGGTCCAGGATGGTTGGGTAGTTGGCTGAATTTAGTATCATTCACATGAAGAGTACAAATCAGGAGAATGGAGGAGGCAGGGACTTGTTTTCAGAGTATGTGTGAGGTATAAAAATGAGACCAACAGTTCATAGCCAAGGAGCTTAACAAAAATGGTTTGTACATAAGATTTACAAGCCTTCACCTTCACCTGATTCTTGAGGCATGAAAATGTGCCAACTGACTCGTGAACAGGGGGTAGAGATTTTCTTATCTTGAAATGTAAGATAAATGAATCTGTCTTTGCCCCATTTACTCTGAAATTAAAGAATTCTTGAGAACTCACGGTCAAAGGTCATTAAGAGAACCTGGATGTTCTCATGATGACATACAAGGTAGGGATTACGGAGGGCCTTCAGGGGAAGGTATACTGATTTCATTATCTGTCCTGATTTTAGGATGCTAAGTTATTTTTCTTATGCTGGTTGTAATGCTCAGTTTTATTGTTACCTGAATTGTCAGAGAAGATTCATTTTTTCATTCAATATTTAATTGGGTAATTAGCTTAGTTATATTAATTTAATAAATTTTTGCATTATCAGAGGACAACTTTACATATATGTCTTAGAACATTACTGTAAACAGGAGGCCATGTGGGGATGTGACTCGTGACAGTGAGAGTTCAAGTGATTGTTTTGTCAGGATTGTGTTTGAGGACTTGAGTTCCAACGTGGTAGGAACTAGGGTTTTGTCTTCCTGATCATGTAAACTAGCCTTCTTTGGAGCCACCTTTTCCACTAATCATAGTAAGTATCTCTTAATTTTTCAGCAGAAGGTAAAAAAGAAGAGAACTGAGTGATTTACATAGTTACGTGAGGTGACTGAGATGTTCCACAGTGTTGTGCTAGTGCTTTGCACGGTACCAGCTGTGGGCATTGTTGTGGATACGGGAGAGTCTGGATGTCTCAGGCTGCATGGAGGGAAACTATCATTTTTTTTTTTTTTTTTTTTTTTTTTTTTTTTTTTTTTTTTTTTTTTTTTTTTTTGCGGTACTGGGGATCGAACTCAGGACCCTGCGCTTGCTAGGCAGGCGCTTATTCCACTGAGCTATATCCCCAGCCCAACATGGAGGGAAAGTAGTTTGCAAGCTTCGTTTTTCTGGAGAAGAATGTTAAAATTCTTTAGGTGGTTCTGTGAACTCAAACTGATTCAAACCATGACTTGAAGATAAGACCCAAAGAGGTTAGATACTAATATTTTAGAATGATTGTTTTCTATTGGGACGTGCTCTGTTGAGGTTAGAGTATTTTTTTTTTTTTCTCTTGTTTGTCATGTGTTGTGAGGCAAATGTTTCTCATATTGACATGGAACTATTTTATATGATGTATGACCTCACAGAAAGGGCTGAAAGAAGTTCTGTATCTCATTGCATAGGAAAGGATTTTGACAGCTAAACAGTGTAGAAAACTGGCTGGTACTTTTTATGACCAGATCTGGATTTTGAAAGAGCAGGGATGAGAGTTATAACATACGGATCTTATTTGGAAAGTAATTCTTAGTTATGACTAAGAGCCTGTACGCAAATGCCTGGGAAAGTTTAAAAGAAAATCTTTGCAAAATAAATCATATCTCTTGTTTGCAAAATTGTAGGACTTAGATAATTTTTGGTTATTCATGAACTTCTGTAATTCTCTGTTAAAGCTCTGAAGTTTTAATTACTTTTTCCTAGTTTTACTTTTAACAAAACAGTGATTCAATTTGCTGGCTTATTCAATTAAGGAATTATTTATTTAAAAAGATTATTTTATTTTCCCTTTAGCTCCAGGAGATCCTTAAAATGTTCACATCCAAGCAGACACTACAAGGGTAGTTTACAGTAAAGATATACTGTGTGTATTAGCTTCTGGTACTGTTTTTTTCTTAACTGTACAAGTTCCAATTACAAAGCTTCCTGTGTTTATTTATATCAAGATAGTATGTGACATAAACATCCCATGTGAATGTGCTTTCAGGGAGAGTGAGCTGTGAAAAAAGGCTGCAGCACTATGGTGATGGTTCTAAATGAGTATCTTTTTTTCCTAATTTCCCAAACTTTAATTGATAGATTTATGTGAGACAAGTGGTCCCACTTTAAGTGACTACTGTAGACCTCTCTTCCTAATCCTACCCATGATCTCAGAAAGTCTCTGTCACTCAGATTTGTGAAACTGAAGCTGTTTGATATCCATACTTGAGTAGAGGCTTGCTTAGTGTTGCCGTGGAAGCTCAAAAGCCTGAAAACCTTGTTTTCTATAAAATTAAGTATAAGGAAGTACAGATGTACTTTGAGTAAATTGATCCAGACTGTAGACGTTAGGGTGTAAGCTGAAGATTGCTTAAATTCAAGAGAGGACATTCTCTTGGAGAGTATACTATTTTGCTTACCTTCTGAAGAATCAGATTCACATAGTATGAGTCTCCAGAATCTTCCTATGGGGAAAAATATATTACTAACACAAACAGAGGTAAATGTAAGTAGTATGAAATGCAAGTCAGACTTGGCTTTAAACAGGTGAGATCCAGGGGGATGCGATTGGTAGTGGAACCACGCCTTGAAGTGTGGAGTGAAGCAATGAAACCCTGAAGCGGTGAGTTACAAAATAGGAGCTAAATGGAAAACTGTGGTATCCAGACAGCCGCACATGGCATTTTTGGGGTGTTTTTAAGATGAAGGTAGAGTTTTTATAGTAAATTACTTACATTGAAGAATGTAAAGTAAAATGTATTTCATCTTTGATTGCTAGTTATTTATTGTATAACCCTAACCCTTTTCCACACCTGAGTTCTAGTTTAGAAGTGCTATGGGTTTGGTTTTCCTCGAAAAGGACTGTTACAGGGCTGTGGAGAGAGAAATTGATCAGTACCTAGCAATAGGCCCCAGTTTAACCCCCTAACTGCCATGCCTTGGCAGAGGTTCTTCCTGAGAAGTTATTAAGGAGGAACATTTGAGGCAAAGCAAAAGAGAGATGATTGTAATCTCAAATTAGATTCTGATGTCGTTTTCCCCAGTTGGGAATACTAAGAGGAAAGTAATCCATGTTGTATAGATGTCTTCTGCAGTGATTATATTCACTCCTTTCTCCTTTGAGTGGATTGGCCGTGCCAACATCTTAGCAGGAAATCATTTTTGGGATGAAGTACACTATCTATGTTTTCTCACTGTGAACAGCATAGTCTATTGTAGCCTTATCGAGAAATTTATTTATCCAAATGCTCAAGCACCAAGTTACAGCCCAAGCCCTGGAGCAACTACTTTAGATGGTGCTACCAAAATATAATTATATACTTGCTGCGCGACTTGGAGCTAGAGAACCGCAGTGGTCCTAGCCTAGTGTCAGGAAGGGAGTTGCAGGACTCAGGGATGATGAGCTCTGAGTGCCACCAGCAATGCTGGGTTTTAGCCAGATCGTAGTAAGGGAAGAGGAAGACGTTAAGTGGAACAGCCCTTTATTTCATCGCTACTTTGTTTGGTGAACAAGTTGTGGTAAGGTTCTCAGCAGTAAAAAGTAAGTACTAAAATTCGTAAGGCAGCACTTAAAAATCCATAGTCTATAAGGAAATTTCATCATGTGTGTGTGTAGAAAAACAAACCAAACAGATTTGGAGAAACGCTCTTCTAACCACATAAAAGCACTTCTGGTATTACTTTTGAGTGATTTATGAGCACTCCCTTGTGGCTGTTTATTAGAACCACTTGAAACAGCAAAAGAAAAGCAATGGGAAACTTAATTGCTTGGCTTAATGCAACATACCCCACAGTTCAAGTGTGTTTGCTGGGTAAATGTAGGACGATAAGGCACTCCGCAATACTGTATCTGATTTGATTTTCTTCTATTGAAAAGAAGTGAAATTACTGGTAAAATTTTTAACTTTAAACGTGGACCAATCTAGAGACAAGTTGTTCCGCTTTAGAGATGAGTTATTTAAACCCAAATGTAGATATTAACTAAAAATTATAATTGTGTCTAAATTAACAAAATAAGACATTTTCAAAGCTTTGTTGTAAGTAGTACCTAGCAAGAGAATTGAAATTGTGCTTGTATTTTTCCTAAAGCATCTTAGCAAGGTCATTCAAAGTCACACATTCCACAAATATTATGGGATCTGGAAGCTCCTGGACTCTGTGACTTGATTTTCCTTCCCAGGTGTTACCCTTCTGGGAAGAACGTCTTCAAGCCTGTTTGGTAGATCTGTAAACAAGAGTTCCATGTGAGCCAAAATTGTTTCTCTGGATTTTTCTTAATTTATGCAAGTTTTGTCACTAAAGCTACACTGTAGGTCTCTATTTTAATGCTTTTTTTTCCTCAATGGAGTTGAGAGTTGAATCCAGGGAGAACTGAACCACATCTCCAACCCTTTTAGTTGGTTGTTTGTTTGTTTTGACAGAAGATCTTGCTTAGGTGCCCTGGCCTCGGGCTTGCCATCCTCCTGCCTAAGCCTCTGAGTAGTAGGGTTACTTACAGGCTCCTGGTTCACATTTTTAAAAAGGGATTTCTATTGGTTAGCCTGTCATTTTCCTTTTTTATGTGGGAGCAACAAGATCTGTTTTATTCCTGCAGAAGTATTGAGACCTTTTTTACTTTTCACTTGAATTATTTCAGAACTGAAGAATTACATTTATCTGGTGGACCATTGTATACAGATGCAGTGCGTAACAGTCTCTGCAGGATAGACAGTAATGAGGGTCAGAAGCAGCTAAATGTAGGAGTAAATCCATCTCCTGCCCTTGGGGTGCTGGTAGTTCTATCTGGAACTCTCAGACTTAAACGCACGTACTGTGAGCAGCAGCCATGGACTGCCTGAGCAGAGCGTCGATCTCCAGTAGGATCCACACACATGTTCTAAGGGGCATATGCAAAACAACACGTTCAAAATTATGATTAGTCCTCTTAATTGGTACCGCTTAGTTAAAATAGGAGGGATTTCAATGTCTAACTTTGAGTAATCAAAACTTAAAATCAGGGAAATTAAAATGCTGTGGAAATTCCAGCTATGAACACAGAGTGGGAGAGTAGATGGTCTCTCGATTCTTCGAAGACACTGACACCTGTGGAGAGCCTGTTCATGACAAATCTGTGCTAGTGATTTTAAACATAGCCTTGTTTCTTCTTTAATTTCTATAAACTCCTTGATAAATTCAGGAATGAAGACTGAATATTATCAGTTTTCATGCTGGGATCCAAATGAAGCAGAATCTAACTTTAACATTCCAGTTCTTAATACATTCCAGATGATTTTTTATGTTCTTGACTTCGTTACTCATGTAAAATCGACTGTAGTCTCTGCCTTGTGAAGAGCTCGGGCTCACATTTGGCACGTAGGCAGCACACATGACTCCTGTGTGGGGCTCTCTCCACCACTCGGTGGGTGTTTTCTCCTTTGCTCGGCCTTTGTCTGTTTAATACTGTTGCCAGGTCTTATTTTTTATTCCGTCAGTTTCACATTAGCGGAATGTGGACAGAGTGGGGAACAAGGCCGAAACAGAAGGAAAGCTAGAAAATGTGGAAGCGGTAGAGAGAGGAGTGACTTAGTCTTTGTCCCCACCCGGTGCTTAATTACTCCACGTGCTGTGTCTTCTCACTTTCACCGTATGTTCAAGTCATATTGTATAACAGCCATGCAAGAGTGGCGGGCAGAAATATGAACGTGAGCGCCAGGGTTAGTACATGGGTCCTCCTCTCACCTACTCTGTTCCGCGATCCCTGATTTCCCGTTTAAAAGCTCACATTTGTACTAGTCCCAGTGGTGATACACCTGTGATCAGACCCACCGGGCAGCCTGAGGCAAGATTGCAGGCTTGAGGCCTGCCTGGGCCAGCCAACTTAGTGAGACCCTTTCTCAAACTTTAAGAGGAAGAAAACTGCAAAGGTCTGGGGACTTACCTGCCATGGATGAGAACCTGAGTTCAAGTGCTAGTATTGCAAACAAATTAAAGTGAAAAACAATTTTCATTTATATTGATTAGTTCTGCCATTGTGAAATGGGATTTCCTGAAACAATATTTCTTGGAGTTTTCCTAGGATATCAGGTAATAATAGATCCAAAATGAAATTCTTTGGGGCTGGGGTACCAGTACCACAAAAAAAAAAAGAAATTCTTTTTATTATTATTTTTTGCCTTTTCTATGAAACACACTCTCTTTCTCATTATCCAAGTTCTGTGCGTGGCAAGCACATTTCAGAGTCTGAAACAGAAACCTTAGATCTCCATTGATCACTCTTTCTCCTCTAGAAAATCTGCTTATGGGTCCTGTAGTGTCCTTCACAGAGCTGTCTCTAAAAGCATTGCAGGTACCTAATGTCTCACCCCTTATTATTTGAGATTAAAGTTTCCCCAGAGTTTCTTGTCTTTTCTTTGTTTGTGGTGAAGATTTGCTAAACTTTCTTCAATGGCCTTAAACTTTGGGGCCTTCCTGTCTCAACTTCCCAAGTAGCTGGGATTACAGTTGTGTATAGGAAAAATTTTAAAATTATCCTTGTTTAGAAGCCAGCAATGACTCCATATTAACAGTTATTTGCCTGGATTATAGGTACTGTATAATGTCTCTTTTTTAAAAATCTTGGTTCAGTTGATCTTCCTACTAAGGGCAGTGTGTACTCTCTTCAAGTTAGTTGGTGTTCTTCCTAGTTAATAAGGAAAACCAAAGTGTTTGCACTGACTCTGCTACAGGCTGAGCCCTGCAGATGGCCTTCACATTCTCGTTTCTGTCTTATAAAATTGAAGGCGTTTAATTTGGTGAGTGAATATACAGTCATGATTAACGTGTGTGTGTGTGTGTGTGTGGGTGGGTGGGTGGGTGTGTGTGGGTGGGTGTGGGTGTGTGGTGCTGTGGACTGAACCAGGGGTTTGCACTGAGCTACAATATCAGTGCTCTTTGAGATTTTATTTTGAGACAGGGTCTCACTGAGTCATCAGCTCACCCAGTCTGGGCTCGTGCTAAGTGGCCCTCCTGCGGTCTCTCAGGGTGCTGGGTACAGTCTTGTGCGACACATGATGGACTCTTGATGAGTATGCTTAAGCCTTCAGCGTTTGCACTGTGCTCTGTCTTCCCGTGTGCCATGCTTGCTTCTACTCCTGCCTTTATTTATGATGTTCCCTCTTTCTGGAGTACTTTCTTCAGCATATCCAGTTATCAGCAATCCAAATACTCATTAGATTCATTTAATTCTCATCGATCTCTCTTGTTGTCAAAGTCCTAATGTATTTATAAAGGATCTGCATAGCTTATCATGTAATTATTCTCCCTGTAATGTGGTTCATCTTTCAGTTTCCCACAATTGTTCAGCAATACTTTACAACCACCCGGTGCATGTTGAGTGAATACATTTATTTTTCCCATTTCAGGGAGACTTTAACTTTCTGGAAAGTTTAGCTCTTGCTTTTATTTATCCCTCCCCCACAGAGCTCAGCACAGTGGGTGATACATAGATAAATACCCCCAGTGCTGGGATGTGGGAAATCCCGGGCCACCTTTCCGGATTTTGAGACAATACTTCCCAATACTATATATCTAGATGTACCTGAACCAAAAGGGCAATACAGTAGGTTCTGGTATAGATACGATTTAAGTGAGTAAATGCCACATGAAATATATAGTCTACATATTTGGAAGTTGTAAAAGCTGCCATTTTTGTGTAGTATACGCAAACACACAAAGATGGACTAGGTGTTATATATTCATTATCTTCAATTCCTGAAAGCCTGGTTATTAGGTAAAGGGTGCAGCTGATGCTTTAATGGTTTCGTGACACCCCATGAGCAACAGGACCCATCTAAACCCAGGTCTTCATTTTAAATACATGTACGTAAGCACGGCTATGCCTGTCAGCCTGTCTTTCCTGTTCAGTCTCATTGTTGGATTTTCCCAGCCTGAGAAATAGCTCCACTTAAGCTCGCTAATCTTAAATACATTGGATCATGCTTGTGCATTTTCAAGCACCAAGTATAGATCTTGAATAAATGGTAACATTTATTATTAGTATTTCTCTAAATTACAATGACATGTTCATGATACTATCTTCCCCCAATGCTATCTTATATTTAAAGACTGAATCAGCTGTTCCTTCCCTGTAAAATCTTTGTGTGTCTGCGTGTGCATGCACATATGAGTGTCTGAGTGTGTATGTGTATATGTGTGTCTGTACGTGTGTGTGTCTGTGTGTGTATTTAGGCTGTATGAGGACAGGAGGTTGTGGAAAGTGAGAATTAAAGCTGAACTGCCTTGTGACCCTCTCCAGTCACCCCTGCACAGTGCACCTGGAGACATGTCTGGCTCAACTCACGGGTGGGAATTGGATGATGGGCATCAGAAGTATCTACATTTGGTGCTCAGTGTCTTTGAGTGGAATCTGAGTGTTGATTTACTCTGCACACTGTCACTTTTTTGGAAGATGTATAATATGTTTCTGGAGCTACGAGAATGCCAGGCTCATGGGAGGTGGCATTAACGTTGTAGTTTAGCTTTTGTGTGTATCTGTGCATTTATGTTATGGAATTAAGAAATGAAGCTTGATTAGAGACAAACAGCAGTAGTGAAAGAAAAAACATTTTCATGTTGTATGATTTCAAACTTATACAAGTCACATGATTGAAAAGTTGTAAGAATATTCTAATATATATTCTTTAACCTGTCTTAAAGTATGGTAATATGTTGTTAAGATAAGTTTTCTTTTCAACTCAACATTTCTCCATTATATAATGGTTAATATTCAGTTATCACAGCGGTAGAACAAATTATTCACTGTGTTAACCGGGCCTCCTTTCTGCTGTCTAAAGATGGTGTTTTTGTTTGTTTTTTTTTTTAAATTAAAATTTGCTTTTAGCACAATGTAACTCTGTAAAATATGTTTCTCCTTACAGGATAATACTAAAACATGTATCAGTTTTAAAGTTTAAGAAAATCTCAGTTTGGAATATTGGCTAGCGTATTTTTCATTGAAATGAGATCAGATACTGTTTTATTCAGGTTGGAAATATGAGAACATTCATGCAAATCCCAAATGTGAGGAATCTAATTAAATAGGAAAAAAATGAGCCTGTTTTATTTTGCAGCTGTGGAATTCTAGCATTTTAGTGGCAAAATGAAAGAGTGTTTGTATGGTTCAGTTGTAAAGTAATGCTCAAACTGGCTACATTAAACCAGGGCAATTAAAGGTATTTGTAAACTTAATACCCAATGTACTGTTTCTTAGTTAATTCTTAGGAGAGCCTTAAATATTTTTAACTACAGTTTCACCAGAGTAAGTATTTATATTCACCTTATTCACATTATGGTTAGGATCAAGTGAAATACGTGAAAACAGCTTAATTGTTATGCAGAAAACTGCTACACAACATGAAAGTGCTTTCTTTGTAGAAACAGACAAGAGAACAAAAACTGTATTCAGTCACTTGAATAAAAGAGCCATTTTGTAATATTGTTGGCATGAAATTATAAAGAATTTAATACATGTGCCTTTTTAATTTCAGATTCAAAATGCTAATGATGTATTGATTGCGCCGCTTGAGAAATTCCGAAAAGAACAGATAGGCGCAGCCAAAGTAAGTGCGGCTTCTCGCCACCCTCAGACGCTCTCCCGGAAGGGCGGAGGACGCAGCTCCAGGCGTACCGTCTCTGACATTAGAATGGCCTTCCAGAAGACTCTCTATGTCATTTTCATGTTTTTACACGGAGCCTGTGACAAAGACCTGAATTCTTTTAAACATAAATGATCTTATTCTTCTACTGAGTAGGGAAGAAGTCTACATCCTATGAGTTCCTTCAGTCACAATTGTAGGATATTAATTCTGTTGAAGACAGGCTCAGATTATCATGATATTGTGAGGTGTTATGGTTTGTGTCCGCATGTCCCCCCAGATCCTCATGCGGTTATGTGGTGGCTTTTAGAGTTTATGACTGATCTATGATCCAATGCTGGGATTATGGGTTTGAGAGCTATACCTACCCTAGGGCAGATAGTTTGCTGGGATTATGGGTGTGAGAGCTATGCCCACCCTAGGGCAGATAGTTTGTATATGTAAGGGAGAGAAAGAGGCTGCCTGCTGTCATTCCTCCTGCAATTCCCCCCTTCTTGCTCTTGTTGCTTTGCTGTGTACCGCCGCCATGAACTGTTGCCCTCTGCCATGTGCCACTGTGCCTCAGATCCAGCCAAGTATGGACTGAAACCTCCAGAAAACTGTAAGCTAAATAAACCTTTCCTTCCTTCATTTTGGATGTTGGGTATTTTGTCTCAGCAACAAGAAAAAGTAACCAAGACATGAGGTTTGTTCCTGATATCTAAGTAAGTAAAAAAGTAAGCACAAGGTATATTGAAAATCCAGCCAGAAGTAATACCAGAACATTTTTTATTCTTTTTTGTTATTAATAAAATTATGTTTCATCAGAAAATTGCTTCTATATCAATTAACTTTTCCCTGACCCTAATAATCTCAATTATCTGCCTGCCCCTTCTGAGGCCTCCTTTCTGTCCCCTTGCTCAGCATCAGGAAAGCCCAGGAGCTGCGAAGCTCAGTAGCAGAGCTCGCTGCGTCCCACTTTCCCCTGTTTTCGGTCGCAGTCACCCTTCCTCCCATCCCTGTGTTCATGGTGCTGCGGTGTTGGTTCTGCTCCCTTCCTCTTGCTGCCTGAAGTACTGTAATAGCTTCCTAGTTGGTCCCTACACCCTCGTCTTAATCGCTTATAAAATTTTACCATCGCTAATCATGTCATTCTTCATGAGAGAGAGAAAACGTTCAGTGGTTCTCGACAAATAGTTTAATCCTAATAATGAAACACAAGTTGGACATTTTCTCCATGTCGGTACACTGCCAGCGACCACTAGGCACAGTCGCCTACTTGCCGGTCTCTGCTTATCCCTTACTCTAGCCATGTCTTTTTCCAAACAGTCTGGGAATATTTCTCCTCCTCCACTTTTTGAAATCTTGCCTGTTCTCCCTGGTTGTATTTCATGTTGCAGCATCAAAAAGAGGCCTTCTTCACACAGGCCTTTGAGATGAATTTTTCCCTGTCTTAGCAGATCAAGCAGTATACTTACATTTATTTCCTGCAATAGTAGTCACACACCGTTGGGATTAGTTTTATGTTGGTTTTCCCCCCCAGTAATTATGAATAATTTTCATGTCAAGAATTAAATCAGAGCTATTTGTGTTCATTAATTCGGCAGATATTTATCACTGTTACGGTTGGCCCACATAGTGTTTGGTGACATAAAAGAGATTGCAGCAGTAAACAAGGGAGACAGGATCTTTGTGTGTACGTTGCTTATTGTCTGTTGTGGAAAACAGAAACTAACCTAATTACAAAAACACCAAGGGTTGTGATCCAGAGGTACAGGATTCTCTGCGAGAGTGTGGTTAGTCGTCGTTTTGCACAGGATCTGGAGATGCCTTCTGCAGAAGCCTTGGATAAGCAGAGACCTTAATGATGAGAAAGAAATACCTAGCAGTGGCAATATGTTAAGAGGGAAAAAATCTTCCAAATATTCCAGAAGAGGGAACAGAGTGGGATGAATGAAGGCCCTCAAAGGAGAGAAAGATTGAGTTGCATAAGAAGAAATCTCATACATTCAGAGAACAGAGGACCGTGCAGGTAAAGGCCATACAACAGTTTCATACATGGTCCGAAGTGTTTCACTCCTGTCCTAAGGGGGCACAACTGTAGGGAGAGTATTATATTTATGTTTATGAATGTCACTGTATGGCATCTGTGCTACCATGTCACGCACAGATTGAGAGAGGCAAGGTTGCTTGCGGCACATCAGTTTGGAGGCAGGCAGTACCTGTGGAGACAGGGAGTAAGAGACTTCTCTTAGAGGAACCAGTAAAAGGTGGGCTGCATAATGAGGAATGGGAGTTTCAGGTCTGACCCAAGGGTTCCAGGGTACATAACTGAGTGGTTGTGGATCTACTGCTAAGTTAGGTGATGTTTGTGTTTGGATGGCAGATGTAGTAAGTTGAGGTTTTACTAATGATGAACAAATTTGAGATTCCTCCAAGAAGACATCTAAGTGGGAACACTCAGCAAGCCAGATTGTATTTAGAGCTAATGTACATTTGGCAATTCAGTCCTCTAGATGTTCATTAAAATGAGAGATCTGATTTCCCTGGGGAAGAACGGAATGATACGGACAGGACCTTTATAACTTGAGAACGCTCACAAAGTTCAATGTTAGGGGAGTAAAAAACAAGAAAAGAAAGCAAGCTGAGAAGGAAAGGACAAAGAGATGAAGATGATTACAAGAATGTAACGTCTCTTTTGAAAGAGAGTCTTCAAAAGTAGATGTAGCTGATTTTTGTTGGGAGTAATACAGGAGCTTTTGTCCCTGAACTGTTACACAGTTTGTGACCTCACTAAATTTTCATAGTCTGCGAGGTAGCCATTGGTGCTCCACCTGCTCACAAGTGAGGAGGATGACCAGCAGTCCCTTTCAGATCATAGAGCTAAGCAGTCAGGAAGCACCGACCTGAGATGCAGCCAGGTTATATCATATTTCACTTCCTTGATGAGATTTCTGTAACTTTGAATTGACATGCTTTATGAAAACTTATTCTCCAGGTCTGGGATATTTCAAGTTTTCTGACCCATGTAGAAAAAGCGAATTTCGTTGATGCATGGATTATTGTTGTCTTATTAGGAACGCTAGGTCAGCTACCATTGCAAGGCAGGCAGGAGCAGTAACACCATTTTATACTGTTTTGTAAATACCCCAGTTTACTGGGTAGACCAACCTAGAACACCCAGTAGGGTGTCAGGCCTTCGCCTGCTCGCTGAGAGCTTCAGTTTGTGGGTAAGTAACAGCGACATCTGGAACATAAGGGTTATCCTTTGGCGGTTGTGTGTATTTTATCTGTCTGAAGCTCTCAATACCAGTGACTTCTAAGCTGCTAAGTAGCCTGTAGTAAGGTGAAAAGTGAGTACAGCGCAGGCCCTCTCTTCTAAAATATACGTGAGTTTTGTGTTGGTGCTGGGACACAAAGACACTTGAAGGTGCTTTATTTTTTATTGCTTTCCTGTCTGTTTACTTAGGTATTTTCTTACTTGGTACATAAATTTAATTCTACGAATGATGCTCTGCTGCTTTTCACAGAGTGCTCAGTGGAGGTTTTCCACAAGCGTTGTGGGGAGATTAGCCAGCTGGGAGGACAAGGCAGGGATGTCAGTGATGTGTAAAATGTTCCATTGCAGTCAGCGACCTCTCCAGCTTGTCCACAGGACAAGCAGAAACGGAAAACGCTGAGTCAAGTGGCCTCGCTTCAGACCCAGAGGCTGCTGTTTAACTGAGGTGGATAAAAAGCCATGGCCACCAGCATTTCTTCTGTCACGTGTTTTGTGGAGCTGTGAGATGCATGACTCTCTGCTGAGGAGACTGAGGCCCTCACTGAGGTCCCTTGGGGGGACGCGGATGTGGTGCATCTGGGAGAGCCTTGGAGGAGATTGATGACAGGCTTGTTGAACTGAGGGTCAGAAGGGGATGGGTCTTGCTTTTCAGATAAGAAGAATCATTTATAAACAGTTGCCATGGTGTATTTATTGAAAGGTTGTTCGTCTGACAGCATATGAAGAATGGGGTGGCACCGTAGGCCAGATGTATTATGTGTGTCAGAGCATTCCATCTAGTGCTTGGTTTCTTAAATTTATCTAACACTGTTAGTTTAAATTCTAAGAAATGAATCAAAGCATATATTCAGAACAATTAATGTCAAAATATCCACTGTATAAACTTAGAGTTACCTTATTATAAAGCAAAATAAATCATAATATTTTCATGGATACTTTTAAAATTTTTAAATTTTTATTAGGACATGTTAGCAGTGCATAATGGTTACATTCATCGTGGAGAGTTGGTACATGTATATAACTCACCTTAATTCTTTTTCATCTCCTACCTCTCCCTTGCCTTTCTCTAGTTTTTGGACATTTTTAGAATAAATTGATGGCTGAGCTTTTGTGACTGTGTTGAAAATCTACTTGCTCCCAGAGGAAATTGCCCCATCAGTTCTTTTCCCATTTGGTCTTACATAAACTCTGACTTCAAAATAGAGGTCGAGCTTCCTATGTGAACCCTCAATACAAGATAAGACATTAGGGAAGCATATATATGTATATATATAAAAACATACCAGACCGTGACATGTGTTTGGAAGAGGTTGGGCTCACTTCCCACAGACTGCACAGTGAGTTAGTGCACAGTGAGGACCAGAATGCAGCTCCTCAGAGCAGCTAGCCGACTTTGCCCTCTTCGTGCAGCTGTTTAGGTGATTCTTTGGTAAAATACTATATATTCCTTACCCGTAAAAATAATTATATAAAAGTTTCAAAAACACCCAAACATGCCCATTTCAAATGAAACCTAGTTAACGTTTCTGTTGATTTTGAAATTCTCCTTGGTTCCTGGGATTCTCAGCATATAGTAGGTGCTTGACCTTGACTTACTTCATTACAGAAAGAAGACTTGAGAAATACTTGAAAGACACCTTTTCATTTCTATTAGAAATGTTTTTCAGAACAGTGGTTTTCATTTGTAATAAGACTTTAATAGAAATCATGACATTCCTACATGGTTTTAATGCAGAAATAAACATATTAGTCATTTCAAAATACTTGATTTTTTTTTTACAAATGATTTTTTTTAACATTTGTTTCATGTTGAAGACTATAATAGAACCCAGTGAATCTTTTCCCTTTGTTCTATCCATGGTAGGATTTGGTTCTGTCTCTGAACATTCGTTTATTGTTTTTAAATATGTCTCACATATTATTTAACTGTGTAGTATTTAGAAAGAAATTGAAAGAGAATTGTCATAAATCTTGCTGCAGCCTTAGATTTCCTGTGTCAAAATTTGCTGTCTCAATAAATAACTTAGAAGATTACAAATAATAAATATAAATTTTTAGCTCCTCAACTGAATTTTTCATACAATTTCATGGATGAGGCTTTGGATTCATGATGAGGATAATCCAGAAAAATAAGGCGAATAGTCGGACTGTGGATTTCGTAGACTGTACCATATGTTTGCTTCTGTGTTCAACAGGCTCCATAAAAATGGTCAGGAACCATTTTCCTGAGTCTTTGTGCTCTGTAGAGAGATTCTCTGGCAAGGACTTTGTTGGGGCTGAATTCTCTCGGTAAATTATAAGCCACCTGATAGTTATTTTGAAACCACCTTTGATTCCCTCTGCTGCAATTTCTGCTAGTAGAACCTATTGGAGACAGAGTTGTAGGATTATTGATTCTTATTTTTGAAAAGTTTTTCAATTAAATTTTTAAGTATTGCATGGTTTCTTTTTATGAGAAAACCAAAATATAAAGAGCAAAATAGAAATAGACAATAAGAAATAAAAAAAACTTTGATATTTATTATTTAATTATCTTTTTAAACAATAACATTCCAGACACCTTCGCTGGAAGAAAGATCGCGTCTTTAATAAATGGTGCTAGAGAAATTGGCTTTCCACACACTAAAGAATGAGTCTGTGGGCTAATAACATATTTCTCTTACTACACAAGCTATGTTCTGGTAGTTTCTGTTGTATTCTAATCTATTTCATTAAAACAAATACTGGTTATAACTCAAGAAACTGGCTGTATACACTAGCAGTGTGCCATGTAACACGTGGTCTGAATAAACACCGGGCTGGATG
This sequence comes from Dinomys branickii, assembly GCA_004027595.1. NCBI lineage: Eukaryota > Metazoa > Chordata > Mammalia > Rodentia > Dinomyidae > Dinomys > Dinomys branickii. The sequence goes on along the minus strand of PVLD010012983.1, from coordinate 11,810 downwards.
GAGCTTTACATATAAATTAACATATATATGGTGAAGGTAGAATTAGAAGTGAGGTAGGAAATAGCCAACTGGGATAGAATAGTAAGAGGATTTTGTGTCAGCTCGGGGAATTTTTATTTTAATAACCATGCTAATAATGACCAGGATATAGTAGATGTTGGTTGCAGTGCAGACAGTATCCCAGGGAGCCTATACATACTGACTGACTCACTCACTCTGATAGTCCCATCACATGGCGCCTGCTGTTTCATTATCTTCTTACCAGTGAATAAAGTGAGCCACGGAGAAAGTAACGTAACCTGCCTAGGATTAAATAGCCAGTAACAGCGCAGAGGTTGAGACCAGGTAGGACCGTGTTCCTCACCATGATACTATATTCACGTGGCAGTGGAGTCTTGGGTGTATATTTCAAGAGGACAGTTTATGAGCAGTACAAAAGGCTGGCATTAACTAGTGGCCAGCCATTAACTCACCAGTACTTATCAAAATATTGATGGTAAATTCTGCCTACTGTGAGGAAACTAGAGGGCCCACAGGAGGCTCTTCTACAACTCTGTGGAAAAGACAGGGCACGCCCAGGTCTGTAACTCACTTGAGGGCACTCATGTGAGCTTGGAGCCAAGACCTTTCATCTGATGTGGGCCTGCGCTCCCGCACTTGCTCCTCTGCGGGTGAGAAGGTCCAGTCCGAGCATTGTGTGGCGTGGGTGGGATAAATTGCTCACCCCACCTTTGAACTCCGCTGTTGCCACATTTGCTAAGGAAGCGCACGGTGCAGGGGGGGTGATCCCTGCCCTTTGGTAGCGTTACAGCTCCTCCTCGCTGCCCCAGGGCAAGCAGCCCAGTGAAACACCCACATCCCGCTGGGCTCTCTTCCACCTCAAGATGAGTTTCTTTTGTCCTGGAGTTAAGAGTGGCATTTATTTCCTCTGCTGGTAAAAAAACGTTACTTTTACGTTTAAGACACACAGGTTGGCAAGTTCCAAGCCAAATCCAGCCCATTGTCTTTTTTTCATGGCTCGGGGGCTACAAATGAGCATTATACTTTTAAAAGGTTTTATAGTCTAAGAAATCATTTGTGTCATGTGCAAATCATTTGAAATTGTACGTTAGTGTCTATGAAGTTTTATTAGAACCCAGTCCTGTTTGTTCATGTGTTTCCAGAAGTCGCCTTCCCATTTTAGCAGCAGTTAAAAGTTGTGCAGATGACCACGTGTCTGCTCCAGTATGACATTTACTGCCTGGCCCCTTGCAGAAAAAGTTAGCTAAGACCCGAAATGAGTTTCAGATTTTACCTCTGCGGTGTGCCTTTTCTGACATCACAACTTAATACTGTTTTGAGGACTTGGCATCTCTTTTTGTTGCTGTAACAAGCTCCTTGAGAGCCTGCTCTCCTGGGCTTTGGGGGCCAGCAAAAGGCAGTCCTGAGAGAAGAGCCTGACCCTGGGAAACCTAGTCGCTGCTCACTGTCCCCTGTACGAGGTGCAGCCACTGTTCAGGGCCACCACACTGGGGGCTGAGTTCTCAGCACAGGAGCCTGTGGGGACATACTGACATCATACCGAAAGGGTTGCCATTTTATTTTGGAAAAACACAGAATTTATAGTGAGAAAAACTTGGGTATGAATTTGAGCATTAAAAGGTGTGTTTGTTACACAGGCACAAAAAAGTTTTAATTTTAGTCACATGTATTTTCATAGGCATGTTTTAGCTTTGAGGCAAAATACAAATTTTCACTTTAGGTTTGTGATTTGGCATGCCATTTATGAGAGAAAGGTGAATAATCCTTTTCACCTCTGTAGCAGAGCTTTAAATATAGAAGGTCAGATTAAAAACCAGTTTACTCTTTAACTGCATGCTACTGTTTAAATTTCAAGACTCAGCCAGAGCTGCTGAATGTGGTATTCAACCTTTTCCTGATATAGCTCTCAGCACAGATTTTTTTTTTTTTTTTTCAAATATCAGTACTGGGTAGTATTGAATCCAGGGCCTTTCCAATGAGCTCTGCCCCCAGACCTTTCTTATTTTTCTTCTCATTTTTTTTGAGGGGGAGGTCTTTTTGAGAGAGAATCTTACTAAGATATAAAGTCTCCAGACTGGGCTTGGCCTTGTGATCCTCTTGCCTCAGCCTCCCGAAGTCTTGAAATTATAATCGTGCATCCACCGCGCTGAGTTTAGATTTAACTTTATTTTGTCTGTGTGCACCATTTCTTAACTATGAAGTAACGCTCATTAAAAATGGAAAAGTTGTTTCTTCAGAACTGTGCAGGCAAATGGACCCATTTGTTAGTCAAGAGTTTTAAAATTTCTACATATGTTTATGTGCTCAGCCATAGAGATCGAACAGTGTGTTTCCAACTGGACGCATACGCTGGGAGAAATAAGCTAAAGTCCATCATTTATATTCACGTTAGTCAGCAGCTCTCACTCTATTCATAGGTCTAGTTTAATGTAGCTTCTTGCTGTTCTGCATTTCGAATCAATCTTGTGACTTTCTCTTCCATATACAATTCAGCAGTGATCTGAAGCCCTGAGAGCGCTCTCCAGGGACCATGCAGCCCACGTTTGCATGGAGAGCCTGGTGATTTACTGACTCTGAGTTGGAGAGATGACCTCTACAATTACTGTAGAAACCCACTGAGAAGCAAAGTGAGCTCACTGTAGAAAATTCCAAGCATTGAAAAACTTGCCTTATTTGGTAAATGTGGTTAACTGGTCCCAGCTGGTAATGCTGGTGAGCTCATTGTGAGAATGTATTGTCTCTTTAAGCCAAATTCTTGCATTTTTTTTTTTATCTATTAGAGTGTTCGATTGTCTTTGTTGGTTTTTCTTGCTATTTCTGGGGCTGAGTGAAATCAGAAATAACAGACTTCCATTTTGAAAATTAAAGGTCAAGTGCACTGACAATTTAAAAGCTTCCTGTGTATCTTCTCTGGTCTCTTACATTCACTTAAACCTCTGGGAAATTTTGAGTTTAATTTCTACCTTGAAGAACAACACTTCTTCAGGGAGCAAGCTCATGTGTACTTTGGGGACTTCACTGTGCTGTTTTGTTCAGAGACATTTTCACTGTACATTAGGATTTTATGAGAGAATCTGTTCATTGCATTTCCTGTCGTTATCAAGTAGCATTTCATGAGAAGAAATGAAAGACTACAGCTTCCTGTGGCTTCTCTTTAAAATTCATGCCTCAGGTTTGGCTGTCTCTTGGGTCTGCTTTTCAGAAACTGAATTATTTAAGAGGAAAGTGCAAGCTTTGATCCAACTGGGCTCTGGTTTGAATCCTGAATCTGTCAGGTGTGAACTTGGTGACTTCAGGACAGTGTCTTAAATGTCATGACAGTAGAAGGCAGTGTCCATCCTTTCCTAGGGTTATGACAGGTAACGTGTACGTGTAAAAATGCATGGTCTAAAATTGATAATCAGCGTCAGTTTCCCATTCCTTCTTTTCCAGCAGTTGACTAATTCCAGTGTTTTCTTGGCATCATGTGTAGCTCTCTCCTTCTGGTTTGTGTTTATGTGCCCTGGCTGTGCTCTCAGCGCTGCCCTCACTTTCCATGCGCTATCAGGAGGAAGAGCATCTTGTGTATCCTTCACCTTGACAGTGTGGTCCAGCAACCAGCAGCAGCACGTAGGACCTTACAGAAATGCACAATCTTCGGTTGCACCTTGAAAAATGAAGTCAGTGTCCACATTTTAACACTATTCCTCCTTGATTCAAAGGTATATAAGGCTTGAGAAGCACCATTCTGTGTTATTTCCAAAGCTCTGATAAGCGGTATAGTCCTGTCTAGGTTGGGAGTTATTCTTGGATTTTAAAGTGCTTCAGTGGCATACAGAGGTTGACAATTGTTAAAGAATTTCTTAGAAATTCATTCAGAGAAGGATATTCTTTCTTGTCTCTTTCTCTCTTTCTTTCTTTCCTCCCATCTGTTTATTTATTTATTTCATCAGTGTCACTATGGATTTCCTTCCAGGGCAAGAGGTAACAGAATTCTGTTTTGCTGTTCGTGTTTGCGTGGTTTTCCATCTCACTCCACCCAGAGGCATTATTTGCATCATCTGTTTGGCCACTTATGTCAAACCTTGAGCTGATGACCACCGGGTTGTGTGGATTTTTCCACTCCTGCCTGGTCTGCACTTAGAGCCCCTCCTCCCTGCCTGTTTCCTCAGCTTCGTCTGTTCACACCCTTCTGATTGGGTCGTGATCACCCCTTTCACATCCCTTTCGGTTCCTCTGTGCCCTGGGTCTCCTTTCTCCTTTATAATTTCTGCTGTGCCCTCATTGTGTTCAGATGAGAAAGTCATTTGGCAAAAGGGGCAACATTTTAAATATTTAAAAATTTTTTTTACTTTTATGGGTTCTGGAGATTGAACCATGATCTTAGGCATGAGAGACACATGCTCTACAACTAACCTACATTGTCAGCCCTTCTTTTTCATTATTTTTTATCTTAATTTTTTATTAGTATATATTTGTTGTACATGTTGATCACATTCACCATAGGGAATTTGTACCTGTACATAATAGATCTTCGTTCTTTTTTCCCCATTTCTTTCCCTTCCCTGTAACCCTTCTTCCCTCCTCATTTATAGAAGCTGTGTTTCCACATCCCCTTCTGTCCCCCCCATGCTCTCCCCGTGTAAACGTGTTCTTCCTACTTCCGTGTCTGTCTTCTCTTGTGCTCTTATTTACACTTCGCATTCCTCACACAAGAGGAACAAGATGACAGTGAGTAAGTTTTGGACTCAAATTGCCAGTCCATTCCTTTTTTTTTTTTTTTTTTTTTGGCGGTACTGGGGATCGAACTCAGGACCCTGCGCTTGCTAGGCAGGCGCTTATTCCACTGAGCTATATCCCCAGCCCCGCCAGTCCATTTCTTAACCTGCGATTGGGGGGCCCTTTCAGCTGCAGAACGCTCGTCTCTCTTCAAAGCACTATTCCATGTTGGGTTTTAATTTATCTGTGCATCCACCTTAATCTCTCCACTTAGCTCTTGAAGGACAAGTTCTTTATTTATTCATTTGATATCCCCAGTCCAGCGCATTGTAAATGATCGTGTTGGTGAAAATGGTCTGTTTCTTTCTTATTAGGGAAATTCTAAAAACAGAAGGGTTTGGATGTGTATTTGGGGAACTGCACAGAGAAGAATGCAAATGCAAAACACTGAAGAAACATAGCAAAAGTGACAGGTTTTGGTCTTTGGGGTTGAACGAAAGGAACACTTAGTTCTTTCTGGGCCTTTATGGGATGCTTGAATAACCCTAGAGGTGGAAATGGTTATCAGACTGCAATATATTTTTAAAATCTGACATCCAAAGAGATTTGTTATGTCGAGATAATCCTGAACAAGTCATTGCTTGCCGTTGAACACTAGCGACGGGTTTGTGCCTGGGACTCAGCCTTAGAATGCACTGTGCGAGTAGTGCTACTTGGGTGTAATTAGAATGAGGTCTCAGAGTGGATATTTCTGCTTCTACAGTGGCTTTCGTTCTGTTCATGTGTCCTGTGTGACCATTGCTGTTATGTGTGGTCTTCTGTCAATAGCCTCACTATTTCCCTGGTTAGCTGCTTAGCCTCATGATCAAAACAGAAACGCTGCCACTCTGGGGTTGGTATTAGTTGCTGTTCTGTAATTACTAATCAGTTCTAGTTATTGTCTTTGCCAAATTCATAACAACAGAAATGAAGACATAAAACTTACTTTAAAAGCAGCAATTTTTTTCAACTATTCTGGTTCTTGCTCTTGATTTAAAATAAGCCTCATATGTTCTTTTACCACAGTTGTTCCAATTTCTAATCCAAGACTTGGTGTAACATTTGGGTTATTTTTGTTTGTTTGGGGTTTTTTTGTTTCATTTGTTTTACGGGGGCCAATATTTACTAACAGGGAATTCATTTTTATAAGCAATCCTTAAATCTGATAAACTCAAAAGATACTGAAAATCCTTTAACACTAGCTAGAAAATTGGAAGAAAAATGTTAGATGGGAGCTAAAGTGGAATCCTGGATGATGGAATCACACAAATGAAAATCTCATTGGTGAAACCAAGTGAAGCTACAGCACTTTGCCGACAGTTTACTTCCAGTTCTCCTCCCAACCCCCATCTGACTCACTCTCAGGCTTTCCATCCATTATGACTTTGCTGTAGTGAAATTTATTGCTCATATCTCAGAGTCTTTCCAGATTCTTCTTGGGCGTTAGCCCACAGAGGACTAACAAGGAGACACAGCAACCTTGGGATTCAGCAAAGATGTGGGCGTTTGTATTTGAATACAAAGGGGACTGAGCTGTGCTGCAAGCCTCGCCCCAGACAGATGCAAGACGCAGAGAAGATTAAAAACGCCACAGCAGATGCACAGCCGGGGTGCTGTCACGTCACACTAAATACTAGAAATCTTAACACGCAATATCAAGTAGGTGATGGATGCACTTGGAGATGAAAATCCAGCTATTTCCCCTGTCTGCTTGTCCCTGACCATCTGCCAGAGATGCAGGGTTGCTTCTCTCAGAATACTTTTGCTTCCTCACTAATTGTGTAACTGTCTAAAAACTACAGTTTCATCTGGCAGCATTCAGAAATGGCCTGGTTTGGCCATAGGTAGGTGCAGCAGTATTCCTTCAGCAGTGGAGATGGCGTGTGGATTCTTACCTGACTACAGCGCTGGCTCCTCTGTGTGCCCTGTGACATGAGCTTGAGGGAAGGAGACAGGTTAGCATCAGCTTCCCCCTTGTGCTGTATGGGGAATGGGGCAAATCAGATGAAACCTCAAAAGCTTGGCCCCTCATTCGACATTACAGTTGAATCTGGAAGTTACAGAGCTAAATGTGTTAATTATAGTTATTTTGTTAGTTATTGTTATAGCAAGTTTTGTCTTTTCTCTTGCCGAGACAAAATATCTAGTACCCAAAGTTAAAGAGCGAAACATTTATCTTGCTCACAGTTTGTAGAGGGTTCAGTCCATAGTTGGTTGGCTCCAAGGCAGGGTGGAATCTCAGGGGAGAAACAGTTCATGGGGGACAGAAGGTAGCAAAGCAACAAGGGATCACCACTGCTCTTTCTGTTCCTTGTATCTTATCCAGGCTGCTTAGGGCGGGCAGCACTCACACCCGTAATCCCAGTGGCCTTGCACCTAGCATTGCACCATGAATCAATCCCAGTGTCACACTCCAGATTCACCCACCTCTGAAAAAAGCCCCACCTTTGACTGCATGAGACTGTAGGGTGACATCTAGACACAAACTGTAATAATTTTCTGTGGAATCCTTCATGTTGACACTTTCCTTAGCTTCTTTATATATACTTGCCCCTCTTCTAAAGTTTTACAGAGCAAAGAACAACACCCACTTATAGAATCAGTTTAAATCAGTATCACTATTTTCACTGGGCATCAAATGCTTATGCACCACCTTCCACTTCAGTACACCATCTATCTGATTTGGCGTGTGCAGCTATATAAATTTGAAATGAGTTTATCGTATCAGTCAGTGTTTTACCAGAGAAACAGATATAACACAAGATTTGCCAATGTATAAGAAATTACAAGATCAGCTGGCAGTGGCCACCTAAATGTTGGCTGAGGAAGAGCACAGAGCATATCTGCACATTGGAAGCCGAAGAATTCAGTCCCAGGCCTGGGACTCACTGCGGTGTCCTGGGCAAGTTCATATCAGGAGGCCAATGGCTCTGCGGTAGAAGCTGAAGAGTCTGTGCTGGCAGCCAGGAGCTGATGTCCACGCTGAATGTGAAGGCTGGTGTTCCTCTGACAGGAGCAGATCAGTCCTTCCTCGTTTGCCCTTTACACCATCCGGGCCATGAGCCACCCTAGGGCATAGAATTGCTGAACCAGTTTAGTTAAGCTTCTGCTCAAGCTGACATAATCTGTCAAGCATTACACTCATAGAAACAATTTTTCTAAAATTACATTTCTAAAAACTTTATCATGTTTTGTTGTTGATTTATCATATGTAAGCATCTGACTAATTTTAAGAAAACAGAAGGGATCATTGTCTAAGTACTACAATTGCCAGATTGACTTCAGATTTAAATTTCAGTTTTGTTGTATACACCTCAGTACGACTGCAAAAACAAATAAGTAAAACAAGATAAGATGAAATGAAATTATACATGTACACTGACCGTTTAAATGACAAAATGTAAATCTTTTCTAAATTTCCACGAGAGAACTAAGTAAAACTTCTAGAAAAATAGATTGACTATTCCTCCCTGATAGCATCATGTCCTACACAGTTCTGAAGGAGGTGAGTTAAAGCCGGGAGCACAAGCTGAGCTTTGTCTGCATCTCTCAGTGGGTACCGCATCTCATGGGAGCTCTGACCCTTCAAAACCCAACGTCTGTTTTTTATTCTCAGACTTCTTAGTTAAGTAACCTTAGGTAAGTCACTATCAAAGGATATACTCCTCAGCCATCTCTTTGGATTTTGAGGAGCTCAAATCACATTTCTAACATGAAATGTTTTGTGGGATCTAAAGTATTACGCATTATGATTTTTTTCCCACTTCTCTGTTTTCAAAACAAGTATTTCTTTGATTTCTTTGAATCTGAAAAATAACTACCATACAGGGAACAGACTTTTTGGAAAATATGTGAGAAAATCACTTCCTGGAGGGGCTGATGAACCCTCTGTGGGTTACGCCGAACAATACATTGCTTTGTAAAGTTGAAACAAATGACTTCCTCTTAGTTTTCTTCAAACTCTGTGGCTCTGTGATTGCTTAATTTTAGAAACCCTTAGTTTTTAAGAAATACCTTCCTTTTTGCTATCTCTTGGTTCGGTGATGATCACAAGGCTTAGAAGTAGCTCTTTATTTCATATAATTTTTATTACTGTAAGGAAACAACTTTTACTGTTTGGGAGCTACATATTCCAATAACTTACGTATTGGATATGAAAGTTAATTTTTCAAGAATTGAATAGGCCTCAGTGCATTCTTTTACTAGCTCACCCAGTGAAGACAAGTTAACAAAAGGAGTAAAACATTTGCCAGATTTTTAATCATTTAAATTCTTTGAAAAAAATCAAATAAAATACAATTCAGGGTAGACCTTATGCTGTCCATCCTTTATTTAAAATGAAAGTTACCTCTTTCTGTGTTGGTAAATTGGATGGCTTAAAAGAAAACTGTTATTCCTCTTCTACAGATAAGGAAAACTAAGAAACAACCTGTTAAGGACACCACAAGTAGGTAGGAGATCAAGATTTAGAGTCAGACTATTTGTCACTAAATGCTGTGTTCACAATCTGTTACTTATATAATAAGAGTATAATTGTAACTTACTATTTTAAACAATATTTTCTTAAATTAATGAGGTAAAACAGTATTTTTAAAATAAAATTTTGGACGCTTGCTGTGATTGTGCACCTGCAGGTCACCTGCATGCGCCAGGAACCTGAGGGCATCACGTTATAAAGAACCATCCAGAAATTCAAAGAGAAAGTGTTAGGAAAAATAAAAAGCTGTTGTCATTACTACAAGATGTGTATGTTGATTCCAAAGATCCCTGATGGTAAAAGATGCTAAAACATAGCAAGAGCCAAGGAATCCAGATTGCCAAATATCCCCATCCCTTTGGTGGGAATATTAAGAACCTTCCCAAAGGCAAAATCTCCGTTGTAGAGTCCTAAACACTTTTCAGTAATGATAAATTTTGTCTAGACACATGGACTGCTGTGAAAATAGCATAGGAATACCTTTTATGTTCATTTCCTATCACGTTGTTTTGAAATTCTCTATTGTTTTTATAGTTTTTGTGTTGTGTTGTTTTTGTCTTTGTTTTTATTATTTTGTTTTTGTTCTTTTCTCTTTAAAATAAAAAAAAGAATCCCGTTTAAAACTGTAAGATGTAAGTTCACTTCTCAAGCATTTTGTTACTTTTGAAGTCAAGGTCTTTCCTCCTGAAAAAAAAGCAATAGAGTCAAAATGAAGAAAACGACAAAATTATTTTATGTGTATATCTCATCCCCTTGTCCTGTTTATTTTCTCATTTTTAGCTTACTAAATTGTAGACATTACTGAGTTTGTGATGCTCCTTACTTTGATAGCATACTATTTATTGAGCTTTTTGACCTTTCAGGTTGCCAGTAGAAAATATTTTGTTTTTTTAACTGTTTAATTTGGTTTAGGCATAGCTGCTGTGTATGTCAGTATGACTAATCATATCTATGAATTTATTATAAATCAGAGAAATAATTGTATTATTTTGGTCACATGATAGCGCTTTAACTGTTAAATGTTTTTTAAAGCCACATGACTTTTGGTTCAATAGAGTAGTTTTTTTATGAAAATAAGAACTCGAATCAGTATAAACACATTTTAAAACTGTAAGTCACTTAAAACCATTTTGCTTTATGTAAAGATCAGTAATTGAATCACCAGTACTGCTATTTCTGAGCCATCTACATTGTGTGGTTAGGTATCTATAAATATATATGGCTTCTATTATATGGTGTCACACAATAAAGTACTTCCCATGTCATTCTTTAAAAAAGTAAAAGCCTGATGGAAATGATACATGAGCTAATTTGTAGTGTGGATCTGTAGCTGGAACTACTAATGTATTAATTTTAGAGTGGTTTTATTCTGATAGACTTTATGGTTGAAGAGCAGAATATCTCATTCTTTCATCAAGGATACTTGGTGAAGTGATCTAGTACTCAGAAATGTCCTGGGAAAGAAGAAAGGACACTTTGTTTTTTAATGTCCCAAATTCTCAGTGTTCTCAAAATGAAAAACTCAAGTTGCTGATTTGCACATAGAGGAGAGCACAAAAATGTACACACACACACACACACACCCTCATGTGTTTGGACAGATAATGCCCAAGTTGCAGTAATTCAACTACCTAAAAGACAATCCTTTCACCTCATCTTTCACGTCTGGAGTTGGCTGCCTTTAGGAGTCAGAAGGATGGTAACTGCGTCATGGGAAAAGCCTTGTTCTGAAAACCAAGGTACTTTGGCAGCTTCTGGCATGGATCTAATTATAACCAGTCGTAGCCTGCTTATTTAGTATTTCCTGATGAATGAGCTGTACCGTACTAGTTCATGTTCTAAAAAGTGGGGCTCCGCTCCTACCGCTCCTTCATGCCGCGGGTCTGGTGTGTCAGGCCCGCGTGTAGAAAGTGATGAGAAGGAGCCGTGTTAGAACGGAGCCGATCGTGTCTGATGTCTTCCTGGAACTAGAGGAAGTATTCGTGAAGAATACCTTGTAGTTGCTTCTAGAAAGGGCTTAAAAGACAATGTCAGCCTTCTAAACAATGAATACTTCTTAGATACTCCAGCCGTTGAGTGCTGTCTGCCCATTAGAGTAGAAGCATGTTTTTGTTTTGGCTTTCCATATATAGCAGGACTGAGCTCTCTGGAAGAAGATCGCAGGCTCATTTTGGTCATGTTTGTTAGTTGTTACTACCCCATGTCAACCAGCATAAGCTGATCTGCTAAGCAGTTTCAACCTGTTTTCCTACAGCTAGTGTGAATATCTCACGTCCAGCCTGTTGCCTTCTGCTGCTCTGTTACTGTGGGTGGAGAACAGGTGATCACTACACGATCGCTTCGGTTTTTTTTTTTTTTTAATAAAAGTACTAAAATATATTGACAAACAGACACCAATTATCATAAAAAATAGTACAATCACAACTAATCTATAGACAAGGTGATATGGTCTCAACAGTGGTTATTGCTTTATCCATTGATATCTTCGAAGTGTAAATATATGAACCCATATACAGACATGCAAATTTAGTCAGACAATTAATCCTCTCAACAACAGAAAAAACACAAAAACCAA
>PVLD010012982.1:0-57909 GCA_004027595.1 Dinomys branickii | reverse complement strand
AATTTGCATGTCTGTATATGGGTCCATACATCTACAATTCGAAGATATCAATGGATAAAGCAACAACTACTGTTGAGACCATATCACCTTGTCTATAGATTAGTTGTGATTGTACTATTTTCTATGATAATGGGTGTCTGTTTGTCAATATGTTTTTGTACTTTTATGTTTCTAAAATAAAAAAAAAAAGAAAAAAAAAGAAAAAAATGTCTTATGTGAGCCTTTATTATGCAATATGAAGATAACCAATTGAATACCAGTTTTTCAAAGCCAGCCACTTTACTTGTTATTTTACATAAACAGCTCTGCATGATCACTACAGAAGCTCATTAGTTGAGAGATAGTGCATATGGAGGGGTGATGTTCATACCGTCAACCTAAACAGTAGAGTGAGAGGCTAAAGAAAAAATTAGCAGGGAATGTGGCTGTCTTGGTTTCATTTTTCTCGTTGCTGAGACAAAATGCCCAACACCCAAAATGAAGGAAGGAAAGGTTTATTTAGCTTACAGTTTGTGGAGGTTTCAGTCCATACTTGGCTGCTTCTGAAGCAGAGTGGCACATGGCAGAAGGCAAACTCATGGCAGCAGAGCACAGCAAAAACAACCAGAGCAAAAGAGAGGAAGGACAGCAAGCAGCCTCTTTCCCTCCCTTACACTGTAAACAGGCTATCTCCACACAGGGGTTGTGTAGCTCCCACACAATCTCCATGCCCTCCTCTTGCATAGCCTCAGGATGAATGCAAAGTAAGCACCCTGGCTTCCTCCTGAGTCACTCAACCAAACTTCTAGACCCCCTAAATTGACACACTGTTTCAACTGTAACAATGGCAATGTGCATTACACATGTGTGGAAGTCTGGGCAGGTTTGACAAGGATATAGGAAAAAGAGACTTTTAAAGGCAGAGCAAGGAAGGCTATATGAGTGATCCAAGACCAACAATCTTTTCACACATACCAGGAACAAGGTGGTGTCCATCACAGCTGGACAGCAGTTGCCATCTTCTAGGCCAGGCTGGGTTTGTGATTGATCCAATTTTCAATCCCATGTGTGTGACAGCCCCTCCTTGGAACCTCTCTACTGTGCTCACTTAATTCTTGTCTATGTTGGGGCTTGGCAATGACTCTGTTTTGATTCTGACAGCTTCCGTAGTATGAAGCAATTAGCAGGAGCCACAGAATGAAAGGTGCTGCTTGATCAATCCTACATGGTATCTGGTATTGCCATAGAAATTGCTGCTTCAAACAGAAAGACCAGTTCAGTCCTGAAATTAGAGGGAAAGCATTTCACCACACTCTGTACCCAAAGTGAAAGGCTTGGGAACAGATGTGCTGTCCCCTGGAGGGAGGAATTCCACCTTTGCCTTTCTGTCCTTTGCTGTACAATAGCAGATGAAATGCAGCTATGCTTTAGAGCTGTTGCCCACACCCAGTGCAGTAACTGATTCTGAACTTTAGCAGGTATCTGGATGCCCACTCCAGTCTGGTGGAGGAAGAAAGAACAGTTCAGGCTCCTGTACCTGGCTACATGGGGTGCCATCCCTCCCCTGCATGGCTCAGTGGACTCCCCTGAGGGCTGAGTGGGTCTCAGAGGGCACGGTGATGAAGTGACATCCCCTTCCACACAGATCTCATACCTTGACAGAGATGGACAAAAGGTATGTAGAAAAGCAAGTCGTAGCCCTTTCAATAAGCACACGGAAAATCAAATATGTAAAAAAGTATCATAGGTGGATAGGAAAAACCAATGGATGACTTGTTTATCATTTAAAGGTATAACTAGCAAGTAGAGACCTTAAAAACAACATGATTAAAATAGCACGCATGCCCTCCAGCTGAAGGACAGGGCTCGGTTTTCCATCCTCAATACAAAACCTGCTCAGAGCTCACAGCATACTCTGCAGCTTCCTGCAGCAGTCAGAAGCCTGTGCATCAAACAGCTATTCCCATCCCCGTGGTAATTCTGTGGACAGGTCTGGAGCCTGCTAGATGAGTTGAGATATCCAATTTGAGCACAAGCTGAGCATCTCCAAGGGGCTGATAACATGCTCAGGTCTGAAGGTACAGAGATCCACAGCAGTTGTCTAGATGGAAAATGCTAGGTCAGAGGGCACTCGCCCGGGCAGGGTAGAGGCCAGAGGGCCTGTGCTTCCTTACTGTCTGGGACAGAGGCAGGCATTGTAAGGGACAATGACTCTTAGCATATCATTTTAAGATAGAATAATTCTAGTCTTAGTGCAAGCCTCAAAATGTGTCTTGAGAAACATCCCAGAGAGGTTGTAAAGAGTTAACTTTGCGGTCCTGACTTTGCCCTGGAATGCTTCTCCAAAGACAAATCCTGCTTGGGTTTTTTCATCTGTTCCCTGGCACTAGATAAACATTGTAATCATAAAGAAAATATATGGTTATCTAAAGGGGGACGTATAGAACAGAGTACAGAAAGCATATATCATTGTGACTGGGCTCGTGGCCAGAGCCTGACCTGGTCATGTGGCACAAGGAAAACAACTGTGACCATTGCTACAATATTCTAATCTGTTACCATGGAAACCAAAATTGTATATAAGGTGGGAACAAAGGCAATTAAGAGCCCTATCTCCCTGACATGCTCAGGGGGTATACGGTGACCAGATTAAAATCAATCAGTAAGTTCTTGTTTGTTCTAATAGAGTGTGATTTCCTGCGAAATTCAGCCCAATTTTTTGCCATAACATTTGGGGGCTCATCCGGGATATTCTGCAGGCAGATCCTCTTTTGAGATGTCCTGGCCTCTGGATCCCGGGTCTTTTCCTGAATGGCTTGGCGCCCCAGCTGAGTTCAGCTCTCCTCATCAGGGAAGGTTAAGGCCTGGAGGATGCGGCTACAAAGAAGGACAAATAGAGTTTAAACTCTCTGGGTAAGATTTTAATAGGCTTCCAATCTTTCCCAAGACTGGGTTTGTCTTATAAAAAGGGCCCTTGGTATCTTGCTAGCTTTTTTGTTCAAAGATGTGGGTAATGTTTGCTTGCTCTCAGATGTGAGAAGCAGTCTTGGCTTCACCCTTTCCACAGCCTGGAGAAGGGTGTGAAACGAGCCAGGAGAGGGGTGTGAAATGGCAGGCACTGTAGGCACAGCCCTCACCCTCTTCAGCAGAGAGGCATGCTAATCTCTCTGGCAAGTGCTGAGAGAGAACTCGGTTTTTGTCTGTGTTCCAAACCAGTCTCTAATTTGCATCGGCAAAACGAGTCAGAGAAATAAATTAAATTCCCTGGGACTTTGTCATTTGTCCTGTCTGTTTATCTGTTTAAATTGTTTGTTCTATGTTAGCCCAGATGCACCCACATCCCTTAGTGTGCTTGCATTCCCTAAATTATGGCAGACTTGCTGGGCTGGGGAATTCTGCTTTTGGGAGTTGTTTACTTTAAAGTTTAAAGGGTCCTGACCCTGCAGGTCTACACTATAGTGCTGTAATCACTGCTATTATGCTAAACTATTTCTGTTGTGGTGGTGGGGGGCTACAGACAGCAAAGCAATTGTTTTGAATTCCATGATGAGAAACTTTCACTAAGTTGAAAGGTGATGTATATTTTAAAAGGAACCTTAAACAGAAACCTCCTGTTTTCTCCTCAGCACCTGAGAAAGCTGATCCTTTTGTCTCCCAACTCAGCCACCCACCATCCCACATACCCACTTGCTTGCCTCAGTGGGAGATTCCCCCTCAGCTGTGGCACTGACCTGTGCCTCTCTATTCTTGCCACTGCAGACAGCCTGTATAGCAGATGCAGATGAAAAAGTCTCCTCCTCAGGTCTCATCCTACTCTTGCCTCTCTGGCAGGATGCTGTGATGAAGCTTGGAGGAAACCCACATTCTGTAATTGGAGAACTTAAAATCCCCCTTTTTAGAACAAACTTGGCTTTGATTACTTTGCTAAAAGCAGTGTTTGAGATTCACCACCCCACCTGGGGTAATTGTCAACAGATGTTAACTTTGTTTAATGAAGTTTTTGTTTATATGCCTATTGAATTCCAAAGTGCAGGATGAGATATGCCTGCAGCTTGCAGTCACTCTTGTCAGGGGTAAAAAAAAAAAGAAAAAAAACCCACCCCAATTCCCATGAATGTGGGGTTCTCCCCCTGAGGGAATAGTTGGCCTTGTACTGGAAAAAGCTAATATAAATTAAAAATATAACTATTGTACTTAATGTGATTGCTGGTGGCTATTGAAACAAAATCCAAGTTTTTGCATGTGTCATATATCTCTGGCTCTTCAAACACAGAGTGTATGTAACATAGTTGATTTTGTTACCTACAGATAAAACTTCTTTTATTAAATGCAGACAGCTCATGAGAGAGAAAGACCCCCAGAGTAAGACTACAAGAGAAAAACTTACTTTACACAGGAAATGATTAACATGGGATATAAAAAAAAAAAACAAAGGACAAAATAAATTTTTAGAAGGAGTCAAAGAGCCTAAGAATGACAGACTTGATCTCGGATATCAACAGGGTTTTTAACAAGAGCCACTGATACTCCTCCCCACAGAATGCTCTGATTTTACAATGGAAAACCGAGGAGTCTATTTGGGTGCTTACAGTGACCTCTTGCCAGGCAGAAACTAATCCAATCACTCAAATCAGTTGAAAAACAACTCCAGATAGGAAAAAAAAAAAAAAAAAACCTCAGTTAGTCCTTGGAATACTCCTGTCTTTGTTATTTCAAAGAAATCAGGCAAGTGGAGGTTATTACAAGGTTTAAGAGATGTAAATGCTTGCTTACTTCCTGTAAGGTTGCTACAACCAGGATTACTAACCAACTACAGTTCTCATAGACTGGCCTAAATGTCTATAATTTCTTTACATATATCTTTGCTATGTGAAGTCTTACAGAAAGATTCCACAAGTGGTATTAAACAAAAAAAGAGAGGAAAAAGTCTACATAAATGATAATAGTAACCTGAATTATAATAAGTCTTACAGAGAGAGATCACAGGAACACTTAGGTCTGAGTATGTGACAAAATGTGCAAAGATGATGTCTAAGCTGAAAGCTGCAGGAAGGACATGAAAGTTGCTGGTATTCTTAAGACAAAATAAAGTACTAAAAATACATTAATTACAGGTAAAATGTTTTTCTTTTTTCCAAATTCTTTTTATAAGCAATCTCTGCTAATTGACCTATCAAAAATAAAGTTCTGACTAGTCTTATAATTGCAAACCTATAATTCAATGTGGCCAAAATATATTTGATTGCACTCTGAATTTATAAACAAATTGTCTTGTGTATGTGTTTTTGTTTGTCTCTCTGTCCAATCTGTAAACAACTGTTTTGAGTTCAACAAATTTTTCTTCTTTTATATTTTTTGATTTTTGAAATAATTGTCTGTAATCTAATTTGGCTTATAGATAAATATTATCTAAATTAAAGATTTGCTTCTACCAAGCTTCCAGCTGGTCTATATTTTTTTTTCTTTTTTCTTTTTTTTTTGGCAGTACTGGGGATCGAACTCAGGACCCTGAGCTTGCTAGGCAAGCACTTATTCCACTGAGCTATATCCCCAGCCCCTAAGCTGGTCTATATTATGTTAAAATTGGTTTTATAAAAGTCATGAATATTGTTGTTTGAGTATTATAACATGACAGTCTCTTACTGTTCAAAACTGATGTGTCAAATTACAATTGGATGTTCATAGGACATACAAAATGGGTTAATATACTTAAATAAAACTTCCATAGGGTGGAGAGAGATCATTGGACAGGACTCCAATTAATGAATAAAAAGTCAGCTGCCTAGGATAACATTAACCAGTTTTTGTTCATTAATAAGGAGCCCCAATAATCTCCACAGCCTTATGGGAGACATCTAAATAAATGTTGTTCAAAATATATTATTGTGATATGTTTGCATTGGTCATTGTCAGAAGGTTAAATTTTCAAAAAATAAGAAAATAAGGTTTTCTGATTAAAAGATGCTATTGGTCCCAAACTAACTTAAGAAAACAAAATAATGTGAATTTGTTACTGTTAATTTTATGGTGTATTAAATGTATTCATTCCTTCAAAATGTACAGTATCCTAAAATGTAAAACTGGAGTTGTTTGTAAAATGTTAGACATCTGCCTTTCTTTTGTGCTCCAGATATTGATAATAAGAGGTTCATGTCAGGCCAATGTGAGATTATCAAATGATTATGTTTTTAACAAAAACATATGTAATGTGTATGGTGTGTATTCTTCACTACATTTAGACATGCATAGATATTGAACAGCCCAGACAATGTTTCAAATTTCATAAAGGACATCTTATTTTAAAACGTTGGATAAAAGCTCCTTATGTGTTAGGTAGGGATAATGACCAAAAGGCTGACATTGACAAAAGTACTGAGAGACACTGTACGTGGTTCCAAGGTAAATCCTGAGGACAGTTGACTGACCTTGATAGGTAAGAAGATATTAATGTTAATTAATACAGGTCTCACTTTAACTAGGTCTTAAACAACCAACAGAAAAGTATAACTACAAGACATTGGTTAGATAAATAAATATAAATGAGGTGTCCCAGAACAGTTAGTAACATGGGGACAAGGGTATGTTTGTGTATTAACAGGTTATAAAACATCATTATGGATGCCATCCTGGAACACAGAGCCGTAGAGAGAAGAGAACTTCATACCCATGGTAAGGTCTGCTGCCAACAGACCTGTCATGGATTCTACAATGGACTGATTATATTAACACGCTTATGTCTCCTACTTCTGTTTTGACAATACTAGCCATATTTCAGCTGCTGAAGCAGGAAAGACCTCCAGTCCAATGAATCTAGGAGAAGACCTCTGCAACCATACCTTTGAGAGCCCTCAGATGGACCCTGTTGGACTTAGCCAGGCCACACTTACTTCCCTACACTTTCCTTGTGCCCAACAAGCTGTGGTATTCAGTGCCCTGATGTGTAAGGTGGAAAACTCACATTTTGGAAAACTTGACTGTATATCAAGCATAGCCCAGGCTGCTGTCATATGACACACTTTGCATTTCTTAGAAAGAAAAATATGTCATGGGGGGGAATGTACAGGATGGCGACTCTTAGCATATCATTTTAAGATACAATAATTCTAGTCTTAGTGCAAGCCTCAAAATGTGTCTTGAGAAATATCCCAGAGGGGTTATAAAGACTTAACTTTGCAGTCCTGACTTTGCCCTGGAATGCTTCTCCAAAGATAAATCTTGCCTAGGTGCTCTCATCCCTTCCCTGGCCCTAGATAAACATTGTAACCATAAAGGAAATGTATGGTTATCTAAAGGGGGACCTGTAGAACAGAGTACAGAAAGTATACATCATTGTGATTGGGCTCGTGGCCAGAGCCTGACCTGGTCACGTGGGACAAGGCAAACAACTGTGGCCAGTGCTGCAACATTCCAATCTGTTACCATGGAAACCAAAACCTTACCATATAAGGTGGGAACAAAGGCAGTTAAGGGCCCTACCTCCCTGACCTGCTCAGGAGTGTGTATGGTGGCCGGTCTAAAAATTAATTAATAAACTCTTGTTTATTCTAATAGAATCTTTGATTTCCTACAGAATTCAGCCCAATTTTTTGCCATAATAGCATACACTGCCAGCCTGATAGTGGGCATTGCCTGGGTCACTCACCAATGCTTCTTCACTGTTCTTCAACCCACCCTTCTAGAGAGGACTGTGCAGTTATCCAACTGCCACCCACTGTTCAGATGCAACCTCTCTGTAGGTGGACTGTGAGGGCCAGCATTTGGGGTAGATGCATGTCATTCCCTGGGGCCCCTTCTCCATGCCCCTTGCCCCACCACTGTGGCTTAGCCCATTCACAGCAGCTCGTCCCCAATATGGTGGTATCAGGATGGTGGGGCCTTCAGCAGATGGGCATGGTGGGAGTGAAGAGGCCATGGGGCCACTCTGAGGAATGCATGGATGCTCTCTCACTTGTGGTGGGGGCTGGGGGAGTGAGCCAGCTCCCTGGAGAAAAGGCTGGTATAAGACTGAGCCTGGCTGCTCCTGGCTTCCTCTTGCTCATGCGCTGTCCTTTCTGCTTTTGATTAGTTCCCGCTTTGCTTCTTTCTTGCACTGTGTCATGGGCAGGGAACCCTTGCCCTGATATCAGCACAAAGCTGTGCGGAACTTCTGGCCGCCAGAATCCTTAGCCACACAGATCCCTGATAAAATACCAACCTCATATGTCTCACTGCAGCAGCCCACCATGAATTAGGACACCTTCCTCTTTAAGGGGCTGGTTCCTTCTTGGGACCCAGAGATCAGGATAAAAGTCACCTCTTCACCACCCTGAACAAGGTACTACCTGATATTTCAAGGCCTCTTCTCACTGCTACCCTCTTCCTAGAGCAAAGAGCTATATGGAATGTTTACTGCCCACGTGTTTGCCTTTGTTGAGTGCCCCAGCTCCACAGTGGCAGCATCAATTCCATGAACAAATGTGGCCTGCACCCCAAAGCCAAGCTCTGCCAGCCACATGGCCCCCACATGCACACAGTGCATGACTTGGAATAGAAAGAGATGTCTTTTTGCTTCCCTATTTTTTTCCGAGTAATCACTCCGATACTCCTTTGCCCATATAAGCTGTCTTTGAGATAATTTTTCAAAGTTAAGGAATTTGCCCGTATCTTCTGATTTAGATTTGCCAGAACAGCAGACGACTGTGGCTACTCTGCAGGCCCTTTCTGGAGATGCCTGTTCCCATGCTTTCCCCTTGGGCTTCTCACTCACCAGGTGTCCCTGGCCAAACTCCAGCCTGAGGTCTGTGGCTACTGAAGAGCTGCCCTGTTTCAATTAATGCTTGAAAACCATTCCATCTTCTATCATCCCACAGCTGAGCTGTGCCAGGGCCTTGCTTTCAAGTACTAAGAGTCAAGGACCTTTTTGTTTTTGGCTGTTGTAATAAGAAAGGAAGAAAAGAAAGAAAACCTATCTCCCCGTGTTGATTGTACTATCTCAAGGGGCTTTTTTGTGTTTCTTTTGATCTTTTTTTGTTACTACATTTTTGTTGTTGTTACGAGGAATCGAACCCAGGACCTCGCGCTTGCCAGGCAGGCACTGTGCCGCTGAGCTCCATCCGCTGCCCTTCACTGTGCTCTCTTCATGGACTTGTGTGCCACTTCTTCCAAAATTGCCTTGGCTCTGATGAGCTCTTCTGTTCAGGCTCTGTGTTCCATGGTCAGTTTAGCGAGAGTGACTGAGTTGTTCAAGTCACACTTCATTCCTGGGGAGAAACTTACTGAGCTTCAGGGAGCTTTCTTGCTGAGCACATTATAAAACAGACATTTGTGAGGATGAAAGGAGAACTCCACACTCAGTTAAGAAATACTGAGATGATCAGGTAGATTTTAGAGCTTTTCTAATGTCAAAGAAATTCACGGTATAGTGAAAAGGTCCTGAAGATGGTCCAAAAGCAGCTGAGTTAGTGGCCTGGACCAAAGCGCGTGGCTGTGGAGCTTCCTGCAAGTTTCTGAGCCAAGCTCAGCTCTGCTGCCTCAGGCAAAGTCAGGACACTGAGTCCTGCGGTTCCCTGGTGCTGGCCACACAGGATCCAGAAGGAGAGCCCAGCCTGGCTCCCGTGACTTCCCCTTCCCTGTGGCACTGCCTCAGATGTGGTCACTCCACCATGCTGCCTGAGCTGGGGTGAGGACCACAGCCACTCTCAAACTTCCATCTGGCTTGCACTTCTCCCAAAGGAATCTTGGAGCACTGACTTAACAACTGCAGCATGAGTGGGAAACATAAATTGTGCATTACTTTATATATGGCCAGATCTGTCCCCTTGGTTTTCTCAGAAACCAAATAGGACACAGGCAGGGTTCTGGGGAATACACTGCCATGCTGGCTTTGGGCATTGGGACAGGGGAGAGGTGAGCCACACGCAAGCCTCACAGGATGGGCCCCTGAAATCTAGATGCTGGCCAGATGGTCCAGGGACACCTCCCTGTCTCCTGGAGGTGCTCTGGACCTAGGATTGCCTGGTTAGGACATCCTGATGAATCTGCATAACAGGAAAGCAGCCGATCACTGTTTAGCATTATTCTAACCCATGCAATGTGCGGAACATACTTGAGCTAATAGAAATTGTTTGGGTTCAGCTAAAATTTACTGAGTTATGGCTACTTTCTCTGGCTCCAATCTGCATCTGTGAAGCTCAAAAGACCTGCCATGGTGTGGCCAGAACATGCTCAAAACTCCAATTCCCTGACAAAGCCACCTATTCTTTAACTACCTGAGGGATGTCCATGGATTCCATAAGAAAGGTGAAGCTTTCTCCAAAGATGAGGTATTAAAGTCAGCCTATGACATTCTAAATGCATGAGCAACCACTTCTGTTCAGGTAAATGCTCTTATAAGCATGGGTGTCATTGTTCCAATGGCATCTCCTCTGGAGCATATCATCAAATTTTTGATCAATAGCCCTACCTTGAGGACAGCACAGCCAGGATGGGGCCACAGGTTGTCTGGGCAACATGACTTGTTCTGCTGGCATGAAAGTCTACCCTATGAGGGGGTGCAGATGAAGATCCACCCATTCCCTGCATCCGAACTAAGACAGCGTGCACTACAGCAACCCGGGCCACATTTGTATTCCACTGGTGGAATGTGGCAAAAGCCTTCATTTTTATATCACATTAATATGCAAAACCTGAATGATGTGTAGCTTATATTTAATTCCCTAGTTGTATAAATATTAGAAGCATAAGGGATTATATTTAACACTGTCATATTTTAGGGAACATTATGAGTCAATAATTATTGTGATAATGTGAGGTGAGTGGCATTCATTTGTTTTTCCTGACACAGAGATTGCTGTGCTTTGCCCAGTCATGAGGACAATGGCCCACATAACCAGCAGGCCTCACTTGCAAGGTTGTATTTTCTCCTGGCTCTGCCCCAGGCTCCATCAGGCCTAACTGCCGAGCTCCAGAGAGACTGGCAGGCCAGAATCTGGCAGGTGGTAAGCTGTAGGTGGACTCTGTGGAGCTAAATCTGCAGGCTAGGGCTACCTCAGAGTGATGGAAACTGGAAGTGAGGAGGGTCAAGTGAGAATACAGGGTGGGAGTTCCAAGGTGGGGCTAGTGGCCTTATAAAGGGAGATAGAGACAGCAGAGATCTTTCTGCACTTTGTGCAGACACAGCTAGAGGGACTTGCCAGCATGGAGCACCAGAACTGCCCAAGATGGTCAGTTCATGGGTAAGATAGAAGACTCAGGAGCAAGAAGCCAAGATCAGGCCAAAAAGGACCACCTCAAGCCAACTTCCAGTCAAGAGAGGGATAGGGAGCTAATTGCATGGGAGAACGCAGCTCTGCGCATTGGGATCAGGTGATTCATTGTGGATAATGTAGGGCACTGGAAGCTAGTGCTGGTTAAACCCACTCCCAGTGCAGCAGGGTGTCTTGGCTCGAGATTTCAGAAGCTTCAAGTTTTGGCCTTAAACAGTCTCTTGGAACTGGCCAGAGTCTGTGGGCACAGCCTCCACTCACAGGACAAGGATCTTCTGTGAACCTTGAGCACTGTTACACTAGACACACAGGCATACTGGGCATTTTTAAGAGGTACTTCCTTATAATGAATACTTGCTCACTCAGAAGCTTGAGGGCAGTGCCTGTAAGCTTAGCAGTGTGCCCTACCTTGCACGGCTCCACTAGGATAGAGGCTTCCAAGTCAGAGGGGCACTGGCTCCTGCATTGCTGTAGGAGTCCAAGAAGTCACGTGTGCTGCTCTTTCCCACTGGCTTTCTTTCTTTGCCTCACGGCCAGCTCTTCCTTCATCAGCGGCTGTACTGTGACACTAACAGAAACGCAGAGTGACCACCTGCCAGTGCCAGGCCATGGTAGACGTCTGGAAGAGGGCAGAAGCAGACAGCAGCAAGGCGCAGAGGACCAGGCAGCAGCTTCCTGGAGGAAAGAGCAGGGCTGAGTCCTCCAGGTCAGTAGAACTGGGGCGTCCACACTGAACTTTAACTCAGATTTTGAAAAAGTTACTTAGCTTATGTTATTGGTTGTTTCTGGTCCTATGCCAGTCAACACATTTTGAAGCTGGGTAGCATAACATTTAAAAAAATGTAATGATAAAAATGTATAAACATGAAGATAAAAGCCAAGCAACCAAGCTTTATTACATCATACTTAAGCAATGTTTTAATTGTGTGGTATTTCTTTGGGGGAATTTTTCAATATATACTTTGAGAGAGGGTTGTAGTCATAGCATACCTCAAAAATGGCAACCACATCTTAATTTAAGACTCCATGTCCCATCCCTATGTTTCCACCACAGTTTACTTCTTGTGCTATTATTTGCTTATGTTAAGAGTTCAGTATCAGTAAATGATTTGGGGAGTGTTCCTCATTTCCTAGTTTCTGGATGAATTTTTATAAGTTTAGAGTTATTTTCCCATTTATTATTTGGCCAAACACATTTCTAAAAATATTTTACGGCTGGTGAGTTCCCCTTCTGTATTGGGCACTTAGTGTTTATCTTGATGAATTGTCATAACCCAAACAACTCTTGTTAGGTTGGAAAGGTACCATGAAGGCCCTCCATCTACCTAGCAGACATTCTTGAGAAGAAAAAAGGAAGCATTAAGGAGATGAGGAGGGAATTCACCTTTAACAGTCCCTGACATTTCCTGGGTCCCAGGCACTCCCATGAACACTGTCAGCCTGGTGCTGTGGTCTCCTTTTACAGAGGGGAGAACTGAGGCACAGTGGTGCAATTCCCTGAACCTCGATCACACAAGGATTCTGGCAGTGCCTGGACACTAGAGCAGAGAATGTCAATCTCCATCATGAGCTCTGTAGGAAGTGCTGTAGAAGGCTAGTCACAAAGGGTGCACACTTCAGGACAATATTCCTTGGTGCTGAAGGAAGCCACGGTTCTCAGGGATCTCAGGATGCCTAGAAGCATGCACATGTATGAAGGGGTCTGCAGGTAAATGCTGGACGAAAGTGAGAGAACTTCCGCCATTGACAGTCCTTGGTCATAGTTCAACTTGCTAAAATCTTCTGATGAAAGTTAAGCAAACATTCACCATAATGTTGGTTACTATCATTTAACTAATTTTTAAAATGAAATGCAAACTGATAAGTTTTGACTTTTATTTAATGATAATGATATTGAAGGTTTCTTGATGGTTTTTTTTATAATTAAACTAATTTTATTATTGTTATTAACACTTACCAAGTACATTGTGGATTTCACTGTGATGCATTTAAGTTTTTTGATAACATTCTTTTTCTGCTGAGAAATAGCTTTGTAATGAAACAGAAGACTCTAAATTTTCATACCCCAGATCATTCTGCCACTTGCAGAGTTTAAAGTTTGGATTTTTCTGAATTTTAGTAAAATAGAGCTTCTGTTTAGAAACTAACAGGCGTCTTGCTACAGTAAGCTTTGTTATTTCCTTTATACACATCGGAAATTAAAGTTGAATATTAAACTTAATTGCCCAGTGGACAGCTAACGAGTGGCAGAACTGGTCCTGTCTTCAGGTCTGTGTGACTCATGACCTGGTATTCTTTCTGTTCTACAGTGAATTTATTCAAAAAGCCAACAACTAAGATTTTTTTTTTTTATACTAGAAATCAAACTCAGGGCCTTGAGCTTGCCAGGCAGGTGCTTGTGCCACTGAGCTATCTCTCCGGCAAACAACTAAGATCTTTGTACCCACTGAATGAAACACAATTTCAAACTTTGGGTTAGAAAAATCTGTATTTTTAAAATGGGTTATTTTCTAAAATACATAGTCATGATATTCTGGAATAACTGCATGAAAGTTCTATCTCGCTCTACAATCCTAGGGTTCAGGATATCTAGTTTATCAAAAAAAAAAAGAAAATCCATAATCGGATGCTATACTATTGAAAACTCAAGTCAGGATTCATGCTGTTGTTGGTAACAAACCGGGAGTCTGCTCTCGGTGCTGCACCGGCCGGCAGAACACACGTAGCAGGACTCGCTTGCTTCTCTGTTGGTAGCCAAAATGGACAAGTCTCACCTTCAGTTCCACAGGGTCAGAGGCAGGTTGCGAGGGTGTCACAGCTCTATTCTGTTAAGGGTCCCATATACGTTCCATGTTGAGAAACAAGCACTACTTTTTAACTTGAGTGGCTGTCACAGTGACCTGACAACTGTGCTTTCCTACTCTCCTCTCTTCATCATGAAGGCTGGACCACCCTCTGGAGATCAGACTGGCACCAGCAGGGCTTCTGATAAGTTCCAGGCAAAGTCAGGACACCCCGAGCAGATATTCTACACACTTGCCCTGCTCGAAATGACCCTTACACTCAGGATTCCCCTAACTTGACAGAAATAAGGGCAGGGACACCCAGCCACAGTAGGGAGGTATTTGCTTGCTCAGCGTGTGGACTGATGGCCCTTCCTGCTCAGCACCACCTGTGGCTCTCCAGCGGTGTGAGTGCTCCCAGGGATTTAGGTCTCGGTGAAACGGGAGTGTGTTCCTGAGAAGACACTTGCAGGGGGACGTGCAGCAGAGAGCAGCCGCTCCTTACGCGCCTTTCCTCTGGTCCTCTCATTTTCTCTTTTATCCCAGAAAAAGGTTTATTTCCAATAGCAAATCCACACACAGCTCATTTAGCTGCTTGGCTTTGGGAAAACCTTTGTGGGTTCAGGCTTCTATCCATTTTATTCAGGAAAAGCCCAAGAATTTCCATTAAAATAGGCTTTTACAAACGTCCAATTCCAAAAGCCTAAGTCATCAAAACTTTTTAAGAGCTACATCTTTTCCTGGTTGTTTGATCCATGAACTTTTCCTGGACGCCTAAAATGTCTACTCCACCAGGAGATGCGTAGGCAGCTCCGTAAGAAGGACCATGGATTGGGTGGACTTTGTGAATAAGGACTATGTGAAAGGCACCAAGACTTCTTAACATCTGCCCCACCGTGCCCAGCACAAGGACATGTCTCTATGTGACTGCAACAGCACTCACTTGGGATTTATGGTTCTGGGCCATTTCTGCCTGGGTTCGCTTATCAGAAATTACAGACAGTTCTTGGCTATTGTCCATTCATCCCAAGCAGGATGTTTCTACGCTGGCTTTAACCAGCTCAGTGGTGTGGATGACTTCTCTTCAGCTGGAGCTTTCTCCTCAGATGGTTGCTCTGGGTCATTTCTCTCTTTGTCATGGACCTGTCTTTTCATGAGTTCTCTGCAGATTCCTCCTGGACTGGTGGTTACAGAATAGCGCAGCCCCCAGGTGAGCAGAGGCACCTGACCTTAGACTGAGACTCTGAGCTGGCAGCGTTCAAAGGCAGCAGGATCGCTGTGAGTCCCCCCAGTGATGTCATGCAAAGGCTTGGTCTCCAAAAGTGGGCAAGGGGTCATCTACTTCAGATGTCCCTTTTAGAGGCCAGGCAGGGGATGTAGGAAGGCAGAGAGGAGCCAGGGTAAACTGCAGTACCTGACTTGGTTCACAACTGAGCTTTCACCTCCATTTTGTTTGAAATAAGGAATTCTTCTTTGGTGAATTGGGGGCACAATTATGCCCTCTCCACACACATGTATGTGCCTATAAAGTCACAGCATCAGGGTGGCTCCAGATGCTTCCTTTCCTGAAGACAGGGTCAAGTCAACAGTGAACATCCAGACATTATTGGGGCTCAAGGAAACTTCAGTCTCTGCAAGATGATGTCCCTTATGAATTTGGGAACAGTTTGGATGATCCACCTTGAAGCCATACTTTATCTGCAACTTGGATCTGCACTCAGTGCTTACTTTCTGCTCAGCCCAGCCTCGAGGTCCCGAGGCAGAGGCTACCTTGTCACACTGTCATGGAGGCCCCCCTCTCGCCAGTGCTGGGAAATCCCACTCAGAGGGGCCACACAGCTGTGCTCCCGTGCCCTGGGACTGTCTGGAAGTGCTGGTGACATTGGTGAGGTGAAGCCACCTGACATGCTTGATCTGGATGAATAGAGAATATTTAGCCCCTTTACTGAGCTTACTGCTCATTTTAGACAGGGTCTGTATAGTCTAAGTTGGTCTTGAACTCACTATGGCGAGGGGGACAGGGCCGAGGATGGAGGAGTGCACATGCGCACTGTCCATGCACTAAGGCGGTCACACCTCGCCGGTAACAGGTCTTCCTGATGGTAACTGCAGGGAATAGGCCTCCAGCTGCACTGGACGCCCCCTACCTCTTCTCTCCCCAGCCCCCAAAGCTGCAGGAGTTTTAGATGGGACACTTCTCTATCATGTGGGAAGACACTGTGCCAGTTAAAATAATTTAAAATAATTTAAAAGAAAACAGGCTCTTCCCTCCCGTTCTCCACAGGCCTGCGTGGTCTCTAAAATCTAAGGCGTAGCGCATAAGTCCAGTTAGTAAAGAGGAGGGAAAGATGCCAGCGGCTGGCACAAGCCCATGTCTCACAGTGACGAGAGTAGACACGCCTGGCCGCATGGCGGGATAACGAGGTACCCCAGGCCGCAGTAGCAAGAAAAAGCCCTTTGCAACCAGGGTGAGCAGGAGACCAGGCTAACTTCCAAAAAGGGTAGCGAAATACAACAAACAAATTGTGGACAAGGCTACTGACAGCTGTGGAGTGAGCTCGCACAGGAGGAAAAACCACTATTGCAGCTGCAAGAGAAACAAAAGCCACACACCCCCTTCCCCCACGCCCTGCGGAGGGCCCCGGGAAGAGTGCCCAGATTCCTGGACTAGGGGACAGAGACAGCAAAGAAGATCTTCGTGACATTTTAGAATAAAACGTGCGCCTGTTGGGGCTTCCTGGTCTCCCTCTGGAGGGCGAAGCCAAATAACGTTACACGGTTTTGCGGGGTGGTTCACGCCTTGGTGTACAGGTTCCTCTTCTCTCAAAGACTTGAACAAGATGAGCAAAAATGGTGACGAAGTTTGAAAAGCGAAAGACAAGGGAGAAACTTGCTCTGCAGTGTGAGCTTGGGCCAAGTAAAAGAGGAAAATTTAGAAACCAAAATAAAACAGAAGTACACCCTGACAACACAGGGAGGGCTACAGTGAAGGAAACCACCGTGGCAAGCTCTCCGTGGCATCTGTGTCCTTTTATCCCATTCCCACCTCGAGGCTTCTCCCGTGCAGTGTGCAATCAGGGGCCTGAGAATTGGAGCTTGCATCCTGGAATCTGGTCACGCTTACTCCCCTGAACCAGCTGTGCTACGCCCTGCTTCCTGCTTCATGGCTGAAGGTGCACTGTGATGGGTTCAGCACTGCGGCAGTCTCACCTCTGGCCATGCTGTACTCCTGCCTCCACAGCAGCACAAGTCCCATAGGGAATGAGGTGACAGACATCAGGAACAGGGCCAGAGGGTCAGCCCTTCTGCCTGCTAATAGGCCGCTCCTACTCTGCTTTAACTTCCTATAAGGTCTTCCCAGCAGACCTCGGTGCCCTCTAAGGAAGATCTTAGCAGCTGCCAAACGTGCAGCATCCAGGAGTCTCAGTGGGGCTCCAGGCTGCACCCACAGGACAGAGAACCCACACCCAGCTTATCTCCTACTCCTGCACCTGAGCGTGAGGCAGTTCTAGCTGGTAAGCATTGCCAACCCCCATCCCCTCCAAACAGGAGGGGAGGGAAGTAGAAGGGCCTTTATACTCTCCTAGCAAGAATCTCGGTGAATGGGATCCTCCAGTTATGTGGCCAAGCCCTTGTGTTCTTTTCAAAGCTCATCATCTGCCCAGATAACAACATCACTAAAAAGAAAAAATTGCAAATGTGTGCATTTATGAAAATGTGAAAAATTAGACCTAGCCCAAGTTTGTTTTCATGTAAAGTTACATAACCAGAAGCATCTGTTTTCTGTATCTTTTATTGCACTTGTGCTTATCAAGTCATTTCAAACTGCACATGGACAGATGCAAGCAGCGGCTCAGGACAGGGTGAGCAGGCTGATGAGTGCAGGCCTTGAGGCAGGACAGGGTGAGTGGGCTGGTCAGCGCAGGCCTTGAGGCAGGACCAGGGTGAGCAGGCTGGTCAGCGCAGGCCTTGAGGCAGGACCAGGGTGAGCGGGCTGGTCAGCGCAGGCCTTGAGGCAGGACCAGGGTGAGCGGGCTGGTCAGCTCAGGCCTTGAGGCAGCACAGCCTGGGCGCTTTCCTGATGCTACTTGAAGTGCAAGTGTTCTGAAAATGCCCATGTTTAACCAATGATCCAACTATGACCAGCTGGATCCAACTAAGACCAGTTAGTCACCATTTCTCACACACGCACAAGGTAAGAGAGCATCACTCACATGTGAGGACTGACCCCACGTGGGTGCACCCGACCGTCCCCTTGCACCTCCAGCCCTGCAGACCACAGTGCAGGGCTCCCTCCACTCCCATCCCTGCATTTCCAAGTTGGAGGAGCTGCTTTTATCCATTCATTAATTTTTTTTTTTTAATCTCTCATAGTCATGGCACTGAGTCCTTGGAATTGAAACATCAATACTCAGAACACATGTGTGGTAAAGTGTCCCAAATGTCGCTAGCTGGCTGCTGTCCACACATACCAACCTGCTGCCCAGGTGTGTTGCAGATACCATCTGCCTTGTCTGAGGGGGAAACTGAGGATTCTTCATGGGGATGTGAGCCCTAGAGTGGACCTGGCCCAGCAGTACTCCCAGCTGTGAGCAGAAGCATGGCTGCCCTTCTCTGAAGGATGGAATCTCATCAGCCCATTTAGCACATCTGTGAAGTGAGTTGAACCACACCTCAGCTCACAATTAAAAATTACCCAACTCTTGAGAAAATGCCACCAGGAGAGTCCCAGAAAGCAACAGCAAGAACGAGACCAAGGAGAGGAAGCCGGTCAAGCCAGCTGTCACAATAAAAAATATGGAACCCTAGAAATAAAACCATAATCTCTGAAATAAAACATTTGATGGTAAAAATTGATGAAAGTTTAATGGAACAGAAGATTTTTCTGGAAAAGTTAGAGGCAGTTGAAAATATGGGGTGGCAAATATGAAAGGGAGGTCGAGGTGTGTGAAAAACAGATCGAAGAACTCTAATGTATGATCGCTCTGAGTCCAACAGGAAGGAATAAAGGGGGTGGGGTGAAAGCCATACTTGGAGAGAGTTAACACCAAGTGTAAGAATAATGAAATCCGCCACCTACACATAGGTACAAGATGACAATTTCAAATGCAGGTGGAGAGAAAAGAGAAGCCTCTTTGATGAAGTAGAAGGAGGACTGTCAGGTGATCTGTGAGAAGAAATGATGAAAATTAGAAGGCAAAGAAAACCATGTTCCGGGTGATCCAAGAAGAGAACGATGAGCTGGAAACAGCAGCTCAGTGACATCAGCTTCAATTACAAGAGCAGCCTAAGAGTTCTTCAGAGAGACAAGCATGGAGTCAGCTGAGAGTGAACCCCACTGAGCAGTGCTGAAGAGAGGGAGGGGAAAAAAACCAGGGTAAGTCCTGAAATGAAAAGGTGCAAGCGAGAGCGAGGGTTGTGTGGGAAGGCAGAGCTGCTGCCCTGGTGTAAACGATAACAACAAAGTGGTGGTGTCTCTTGGGACCAGAAACAGCACAGAACTAAAATACGTGGAAGCGGGTGCATGGCAGCGGGGGACCGGGGGCAGAATGAGAGCGCCCCAGACTGTGTCCTGTCCTCCTGAAAGAGCCTACACTCCAGGTGCTGTGTCCTGTGGGTCCCGCCTGGATCCCCGCTGGGACGCGCAGACTCCGCACGTTTGGCAGCTGGAGGGAGAGCCTGTTAGGATCCTGCTTAGAGGGCACCGAGGTCTCCTGGGAAGAACCTGGGACGTTAAAGCAGAGTAGGAGTGGCCTATCAGCAGGCAGAGGGGCTGGCCCTGCCCCTGATGTCTGTCACTGTAGCAGTGCAGATTTGGCTTAGATATCAGCATCGTTCCAGCTGATGAAGCGAATTGCCAGCTGTTGCTCTCTTCTGTGTTCTGGAAGCGAAAGTATAAAATTGATGTTAATCCTTCTTTAAATGTTTTTGTAGAATTCCCCCAGCGATATTATAAACTGGAGTTGTTTGGGAAGGTTGTACTCACATGCTTAAAATTTCTATCTATCTATCTATCTATCTATTTATTTATTTTTGTCTTTTTGCAACAGCGTCTCGCTATGCAGTTCAGGCTGGCCTTGAGCTCACTTTGTAGCCCAGGCTGGACTCAAACTCACAATGATCCTCCTGCCACAGCCTCCAGAATGCTAGGATTATAGGTGTGCGCCACCATGCCCAGTTTGAAATTTTTCAGTACTATGGGGCTATTCCTGTAACCCAGCGCACTTCGGCTGAGGCTTACAGCTTGTGGCTTCATGGAATTGGTTTATTTCTTGTAAGGTGTTCAATATGGAGCCTACACTAATGTTTTTATTTCCTTATTTTCCTTTCAACCACTGTATCTGCAGTGTTAGCCTTTATTTTATTCCTGATAATTCTGTCTTTGTTTTTTTTGTATCTGTCACTATTGCTGGAATTTATTAGTTTTACTGATGTTTTCAAGAGCAAGCTTTTGGTTTTATTATTTTTTCTGGCTACTTTTTCTTTTCAGTTTCATTTGTTTCTGCTGCTTCACATCTTCTCTCATCCACCTGTTACTGGCTTGTTTCATTTTTCTAATTTCTGGAGGCAGCAACTGAGATTCCCGAATTCAGAGTCTCACTCTCCAGGATAAGCATTTAGTGCTCTGGGTTGTCTTCCTGCTCTGCTTTAGCACACTCCACACATTTCTAAGTATTTTATTTCCATTCAGTTCTATATGGGGATATTTTTGTAATTTTTGAGACTTCAGTTTTGACCCATGGTATGTGTACAAATCTGTTGAATTTTCTTGCATTCAGAAATTTTCCCCTTGACAACCAGTGACTGCTTCTCAGTGTGGTCCGTTATGTGCAAGAACAAACTGCCTTTGGGTGGACGGCTGTGTTAATGTCAGTTACTGGAGTGTGCAGCCTAGACTGTGCTGCCTCGCTGTGCGTGTCCTTTGGCTCTATCAGTTGCTCAGAGCACACACTGAAACCCACAGCTATGCTACTGCACTCCGAGTTGTTGATTCCTGCATTTTGAGGCTCTACTGGGTGGTGTCTACCTTTAGGGTCATTACGACCTCTCGGTGCATTAACCTTTTTATTACTCATGTATGCCCCTCTGTGTCTAACAATTACATTTGCTTTGAGGTCTACTTCATCAGGTTAATATAGTCACTTTGTTAAATTAATTGTCACACATTTCATGTTTCTTGTACTTTCAAACTTTCACTATTATGGAGTTTATGGTAAAGTGTGTCCAGTTGGATGGTGTTTTCTTTACATACTTTTTTGATTGATGTGTGTAGACTCTTTATACATTTAATACTATTACTGGTATTGTAGGGCTTCCCTCTTCCATTTTCCTGTTTGGCATATATTTGTTTCCTGGTGTTTTTCCTATTGTTTTCTTCCTCCTTTGTGTTACTTGGACATTATTAAAGAATTCCACTTTGAGTTATGGATAGTCTTTTTGAGGGCATCTCTGGGTACAGTTTTGACAATGGCTGCTTTGGCTACGCAGTAGATGCCTTATCATAACCTACTAGCACCAAAATTTTAGCACTTTGAGTGAAATATGGAAGCCTCACTTCTAGGTTCTTTTATAGTCCCTCCTTTTAAAAATAATTGTGTATTTGCAAGAGTTGTATTCTACTGTGTTCTGGCGTGTGCTCCTCTGGCAGCATATCTTTGTGCCTGTGCACCCTCGGTCTGGTCTCCAAGGCCATCGCTTCTCAGATCACTCTTCTGGGCTGTTTGCTCCTTCTCCAGGACTCTATGGGACAAGTGTTACATCTTGTTATCGCTGCACAGATCCTGCAATTCTTCATTTCTTTCAGCCCTTTTGGTGTCTACTTTTCAGATTGAGTGAGTTCCATCCTGTGGCATCTACTATTGAGTTCATCAGGTAAGGTTTATTTATGTATTTCAACTGCTCCTTTAAAATCCACTGGATTATGGTTTGTAATGTATGTGTTTATGCTGAAGTCTTCTGTTCTTTTATTTATTCTGAGAGAATATATAATTGATTGTTGATGCATTATTTTTGAGAGCTGCTTTAACATCCTCCTTAGATAACCCTAGCCCTAATTGATTTTGATCCTAATATCAGTCAATTGTATTTCTTTATTCAAGTTATGATTTCCTCGGTTCTTTGTCACTTGTCCATTTGAGAGAGGATTCTCAGACCCATGAGGATATAGGTCCTGTCCTGGTCAGGGGCTAGTCATGAGGGGATCCCTATATGGTGTTTCCCGGGCTGCCAAGTGCCTCTGGGGAGCAAGGAGAGTCTCAGGACTACGAGACAAGGGCAAGATTCCTGGACTAAACTAGAGAGAAGCGGCCCCTCCTGTCAGAACTGCAAGATGACTTCATGCTGCTGTAGGACCGGGGCCTCCGGCAGTGGGAACCTCAGGGTTTCTGCTGCCTCTGGCTCTCCCAAGTTCTCCTGCCCTGCTCTGCATGCTAGTGCTCCACGTACCTGGGGCCACCATGATGACAGTCATCAGAATTGGGAGGAGCCACCCCACTTAGGTTTGGTTCTGCTGTGGGCTGGTCTAGACAGAATCCCATCTGTTGCTGTGCCCTCCTACCAGCCCTGGCACCAAGCCAGCACCCTTGTGCAGCCGCCACCTGGAACTCTCCTTCAGCTGCTTCTGACACCATTTTACTCTCAAAGTTTCTGCTCAGACTTGTGGAAAAGATTAAGAAAAGGTAGGTTTCTGCCATGTTTGTACAGAACTGAAACTCCACTTAAGCCATGGTTTGAACTACAGTTCAACAAGATACAAGGTGAGAGTGAGGAAACAAATGGTGTGTAAATCTTCATTCAGAAGAGCACAGAGAAAGAAGTCCTACAGGTGAAGGGGATGTTAAAGCCCATGGAATGTTGCCCATGGCTTCACAGCTGGGTGCCGTCACCCCCTTCACAGTCATCCTGCTTTGCCCTCCGGGGTGAAGGCCATGTCTTCCTCTTCCTTTCCTGGTGGTTCCTCCTCAGGACACAGGTACCATCCGATGGTGTCACCAAGGCCTGGGCCCTCACTGGCAGCAGCCCCTTCTCTCCCGCAGCAGGGCTAGGGTAGCCCACTCACTCTCTGACTGAACACCAAGTCCCATCCCTGTGTGTTCTTTAGCCCCAGTCCCCAGCTTGTGTTCCCTCTGCTGGAACATCATCCCTCTGCCTGACGTTGGGTGGACACTGTCAGGCTATTCAGTGCCACAAGGGGCACCTTCTCCCTGTGTCATGGTCTCCACCTGTCACTGACATTCTCGAGTTCCTTTATCCTGGCTCATTTCACACAGAACAGCCACAGGAGCACGTGAAGAAGAACGCTGGCCCTAGGTGAAGCTGTGACATGTACAGAGACTGGCTAGAAAAGTCTTCAAACTAGAATGCCCCATGCCCACGTGGTTTAAATGCCCTATTCCCATAGACACTCATGATGTGCTTGAGAGATTTCATTTCAGAAAGGAGTAAACAGAGACTTTGAGAGAGGAAGGGTATTGGTCTGCCTTCTATTGCTGTTACAAAATATCTGACATGAACAACTTCAAGGAGGAAATGTTTATTTTGGTTTATGGTGTCAGTCCTTGGCTGGCTGACTGTAAAGCAGGAATGTCATGGCAGAAGGGCATGGGGGGAGAACACAGCTCAGTTCTTGGCCTACAGGAGACAGAGAGCAGGAGAAGAGCCAAAGGGCCAGGGCTCAGAGACCTGGTATAGTCTCCAAGGTCACACTCTCATCATCCCCTTCCTTAAACCAAGCCCAGTGTGGTGAATTGACAATTGGTGGTCAATTTATAACCCCCAGCTGAACTGAATCAGTGTGGTGCTGAGCGTGGAAGGCCCACCTGAGGATTGTTGCCAGTAGCATAACGGGCTGTTGCAAGCTGAGAGAGGCTGTTGGTTACTGTTGGAAGCTGTAAGGAGCTGTTGGTTCTCTTGGAGGAGCTCGTCATGCTGACTTTCGTGATGAACTCGGCTATTCTCATTGCCCGAGAAGCTGGGAACTCATTGCTGAGACTGGCTTTGGTTCACTTTGGGGGAGTTCTGATCCTCACTTTGGGCATCGCTTCCTGGCTCCCAAGGGGAAGAAGGTGCACTGCTAGTCTCCCAGAGAAGCTTGCTGCATTGACTTTCCTGATGGGTACTCAGCTGTCCTCATCACTGGAGGAGCTTGGGATCTCACTGTTGCTGAGGATGGCTGTGGTACTTTTTAGGGGAGCTTTGGTTCTTAATTTGAGTGTCATTTCCTGGCTCTAGCAGATCCCTCAGCCTGATGGCACAGATCCTTCATCCTGCTGGGATAGACCGTCTAACTTCCACCACTAACCTTTGAGCCTTCCCAGCACAGATCCATGAAACAGGGCTGCATGAGACATTATTATGGGCTCCACATCTTCAGTTGGACTCACGCAGGTCATTATTGTGGGATCCAGGCCCTCAGCTGGATTGTTGGTCCTTAGTGTGTGGACACATTTCGTGCACTCCCTTGTATATGAATCTTTGGGAGACTATTATAAATAATCTTATGAAATATGTGTCCTGTATTGTATTGTTCCCCTTGTAAGACCCCAAACTATCACATCCAGCTTCTATCTCCAGGCCCCATCCAGCGATTAACTCATGGTTGGATGAACCCTTGATGAGGTAAGCACCCTCCAAGAATCTCAGAATCCAGGCAAGACTAATCAGCACAGGAAGTGAATTACCCAATATCAAACAACCTGTGGTGTGGGGGTAAGGATTAGGAAAACTTACTACAACCATAAAATTTTACATAACCCAAGACTAACATACCCTGTTGCTTCCCCTGGCAAGTTAAAACACCATAGCAGAGCTGGGGTGTGTCAGTGTCACCCTCAGCACCTGGCCTCAGATTGCTCTTGTGGAATTATTTCCCTAAATCTCAGATCCTGGCAGTTGTGAGGTCTCTGCTGGACTCTAATTCCCACAGCCTTAGCTGCAAGTATCTTACAGCATTTTTCCTTTGTCTGTCTCAGCAGTTGTGAAAAAAAGAACTACAACAGTTAATTCTTTCTGCTTATCTAAACTCTTGTCAGGACGTCCCAGCAGTGATGGAGGTTGTGGAGTTCTGCTGCTTCCAAACCCTAAACAAACTGCGGAGCGCCACTGCCCAGGCGGCTCTCTCCCTCCACATCTGCTGCTTGACATCTGTAATTTATTATCCCTATTATGTAACTCTGTTTTGGTGCCTGTGCTTCCATTCCCATGACTTTGTGTTGAAACACATTTTTAAACCTAGGATTTGCATTTCACAATAGTGATGGATTCAGTTATTTATTGCTATTTGTGGTCCACCCCGGGGCGCTGAGCAATCTGTGACTGGTCACAAGTCAGGAGCGAGGAGGATTTAGTGCTGCATCAGGGCAAGATGAATGTCCCTCTGGTGACCGAGTGAGGCTCACAAGGTCAGTTTCACACACAGCAAGCTCCTGAGGCCGTGGCGCTACCCTGCCGGCTCAGCAGTGCCCATCTCCCCTCACCTCCTTCCTGTTATTACAGTTTCAGTGGGCACAGAAGCCTGCGCTGAGCTTGGGCTTCTCACCCAAGCCTCCCTTGGGGTGACAGAACTCTTCCATGGGCCACACAGTTGGTGAATTTCACAGTGCAGCTGCTGATGGAAAGCGTGTGGCAACAAAAACTGAGGGTTTGACCTAGTTAGTAATTTTTGTTTAAAAGGAAAAATGTAATTTTTCAACATGTCTTAGGATGGCAGATGTGAGAACTGTCCAGGCACCTACCTTCTGTCCTGGGTGCCGGCCACGGCCTGGCCCTGCTT
The DNA here is from genome assembly GCA_004027595.1 of Dinomys branickii. Classification (NCBI taxonomy): domain Eukaryota; kingdom Metazoa; phylum Chordata; class Mammalia; order Rodentia; family Dinomyidae; genus Dinomys; species Dinomys branickii. The sequence continues at coordinate 32,134 of PVLD010012982.1, read as the reverse complement.
CCGTCCGTCCTCCTCCGGCACTCCCACCTCTCTGGTCTCCCAGCTGGCCTTCTGCGCCACCAGCTCCCTAACTGCCTAATTACAGGCAGAGGGCAGGACTGAGGTTCCCAGTCTTTACCTATTGCCAGGTAGCTGAGTAATACAGGGCCAGCACCTATCTGAAGGTGGCAAAGATAACTTTCTCCTTTCCGTCTTCATGCGGGGATGCAGGAATAGAAAGATCAATGGAAATGCTTTTGATTTTGGAGGGGGAAGGGGAGCAGTCCTGCCTAAGAGGAGCTCTGGCCTCAGTGCAGGTTGGAAGCTTGGTGGATTGCATGTGGGTCTGGAGATTTCCTGTGACTCAGGGCCCAGCTCCCAGGGATGGCATTGGGTAGAACCAGCCTTCCTCAGCCGTGCTGCTCAAGGACCTGCTCAGTCCCTCTGACTGTCAGACACAGCCTCGCAGGACTTACTCTTTTATTACTGGGCCTTTGAAAAATGATTTTATTGTTATTCTTTTGTGCTTTTTCTGAACTTGTAATGAGTTAGTCTGAAATTCTCACCTACATTGTATGCTTTCTGTGCCTTGCAGACCTTAACGCAGAGCCTGGAGCCTGAAGTGTGTAGGGTGGCGAGTATACAGTTTTGGCTGCTCTTCAATTATAGAAGTTTAGGCAAAGGAAAATCAAATTGCTATGTGCTCATTCATAACACCCTCACATCTCAGTTTACAACTTCCTACCGTTGGGTTTAATTTCCTGTTGTTTTTGTAGTTTCTGGGGGGTGATTTCTTGTTATTTTAAATATATACAATGACAACTATCACACTTTTCTGGGCACCGATTTAGCTTCAACCCTGAGTGAGAGCTTCAATAGGCTGTGTTCCCATCATCCTTCATGCTGAGAGGTTTCAAATTTGCAGCATGCGCCTTCTCGGGCCCCTGACTAGAACAGAGGCATGTGGTGTGGGGAATGCGGTCACTTTCCTGCTGTGCATTGGGATGTCATGCGCGGTGCAAGGAAGCATACTTTGTGAGTGTGCCCACTTACTGTCTTGTGTTTCACGACCCAGTCAGAGTTGTGGGAAGTGTTCCTTGACCGTGTGAAGAAAATGTGTACTGCAACTGTGGGGCGCTGTGTCCTGTATACACCGGTAGGAAACCTGAGCTGTGCCCTGCAGATTCATCTCCACATTTTTTCCCCTTGGAATTTCTATTCTGCCAGCTTCTTGTGAAAATGTTTTAAAATGCTCAACTGTGTTTATGGATATTTTCCCTTCTCGGTTCTGCAATTTTTTCTCTATCTTTAATGAGATCGTGTAATTATGAGTTTTATGTCTCGTTTTTTATGAACTATCCTCTTTAAACTTAGTACATTTTTGGTCTTTTCCAAAGTAAATTCTCCCGTACTGATATAGTTATACCAGTTCTCTTGGAAAATGTTTTCATGGCTTCTACTTTATATCCATTTATTTTTAACCTGTCCATGTCCTTTTATTTAAAATGTATCTCCTATAAGCTGTATCATGTTGGGTCATTTAAAGAAAAACACATTGTTAAACTTTGTATCTTAACGGAATTGTCCGCTTTTGTACACTTAATGTTATGTTTAAATTTTCATTCTTATTTGATTCTGTCTTGCCTAATTTTGTTTCTTGTCCAATTGTGTTTCTAACCAATTTTCTTGATTTATTTAAAGTAAATTATTTCTATCAGTTATATTCTCTTCTATTATACTTTAGTCATATTCTTTTATATTTCTATTAGCCATTATTCTAGAAAATACAATATGCATTATTGAGTAATTAGTATTTAAATTAATAATTTCAATATTTCCGCGAAAATGCGAAAACTTCACAACTCAACATCATTTTTATACTAAATTAGAATATAAAGTTTATCCCTTTTATTTATGTTTAACTTTATTTTATAGCACATATGTACAGTACATAAAGTTCACATTCCTTGTGGAAGTTGATACATGTACATAACACATCTTAACTCCATTTTTTCGAAGTGGATCATTGAAATATGAAGTTTAACTTCTAGATACCTTATAAAGCTCACACTAATATTATTATGTTGCTTTAAACAGTTCATGTTCTTTCATATTTGCTTTTTCTGGGATTCTTAATTATTTTTGACTACTCCACTTCCTCTGGTATCAGTTTGGGTTTTTTCCAGATGGATGAACTAGTTTTATGATTTGTTACTTGTTTAATTCTCACACAAGACGTGTTAGCTTTTGTTTAGCTTAAAATGTCTTTATCTTATCTTATATTTATACAGTTATTTTCAAATAAACTACACATATTTAAAGTGTTATCTTGACAGATCTTATGAAAAATGTCTCCATTAACCTAAAGGATTCTGCATATTCCTTGGAGTACAGTCCTCCATCCGTCTCTGTCTGCAAGCAGCCACCAACCTTATTTCTTTCATAATGGAATAGTTTTTATTTTTTAGAATTTTACATAAATAGAATCTTACAGTATATGATCTTCCTTAAAATCTGGCTTCTTTTATTTTATATAACAAACTTAGTTGCAAAACTTTTGCTTGATTTTCCTCTTTTGTTCTTTTTTATGGGCATGTAGTATTCTGTTGCATGAGTTGTACCGTGGTTTCTTATCTCTCTGTTGATGGAAAATTATTTCTAATTTGGCTTATTATAAATAAAAGATGATATGACCTTTTATTTTACAATTCTGTGTTTCAAATGTATCATTTCTAATAGAGTAATTGGGTCATATAACAGATGTATATTTTATCATTTATAGATTTAATAAACTGTTTCCTGAAGGATTTTCCTAGAGGTACAGAAGTTCACCCTGCCATTGGTCCTTAGTACACTATCTGGTCATACTTTTAAGCTGTGGCATTGAAACTGGTCCAAGGATGTGTCCTTGTGGATTTCATCTACAGTTCCTGAAATGCAGTGCTCCTGGGCATATTTCTTTTGCTTTCTGCATTTAGGGCATCTTCTGTCATTGTTGAAGCATCCGTTAAAATCTTTATCCATGCTTGCGTAGAATTTTGTGTTATATCATTGAATTGTACTTTATTATTCAGAAGAAGCCCTTGTCTCATATATTTTCCCTCATTCTGTGAAATAATTTTAATAGTGTCTTTTGAAGAGCAAAAGATTATCATTTTTATTTTTTTATTTATAATGTATGACCTTTTGTTTACTTTGTGGCAAAATGCTGCCAAACCAATCTTTATTCTTTTCTGTTATTGTTTCCTATAAATGCTATTAACCAACTGATGTTAATGTTCATAGAAGACTCCCCTAACAATACAAAAGTTCATTTTAAAAAATTGAAATATTCACCAAAGTAAACATTTTATATGTTAGCTTTAAAATTGTTAAAGGAAAAGAAAACATAAAGTATGAAATGAAATTAACTGAAAAAGAAAAACAAACATATAGCCGGAAAATCTGAATATTTGGCACCTAAAGAACACACTTGTAAATGACCCATCTATCAGAAGACATATTAAAAATACTTTGACAAAGTACAAATATGTTGATCTAAAGTAAAACAAAAATATACAAATTTTGTGGGACATAGCTAACGAGACCTTGAAGAGACATTTAGAATACTACAATTTTATATTAGAAAATAAGAAACACCTAAACCCTGTTAGATTACAAATATCTGTGTCCATAAATTAAACAACCTATATAAAACTTAAAATATTTATATACATATTATCATCATTATGTATACATAAAATGTCCATTAGAATATTTCTATTTTAATTAAAAATGTCACAATAGCACCCAAACAGAACATTTATGTATAAACATAACAAAATATGTGCAAGATTTCCAGATTAAAAACTACAAAAAAAGAGAAAAAAGATGTAAAGAATTAGAAAAATACAAAGTTTCATTGATTAGAAGATTCAGTCTGTTAAAGACGTTATCCTTCCATTTTCCGCTAACTCCATCAATGTGATCTCCCCCCAAATTCTAGCATCTGTATTTTGTAGACATCAACACTCTCAATCTAAATTCATAGAGAAAGACAAAGGAATTACGATAAGCACAATCCTGGAGAAAAAAAATGAACAAGTAAAACAAAACAATTATAAAACTCACTTTACAAAACTTTCAGACTCACTGTAAATCTACAGCAACTAATACGATGTGATGTTGTTGTTGTAACAACCCAATGGAACAGAATAGAGAATACAGAATAGACTCGCACATCTATCAATAAGTGATTTGGGGCGAACATACATCCAGTTTAGTAGGGAAAGAGTCACTTTTCATAATGTCATACTGGTGTTGGAACAACTGGGTTTTTATACGCCAAAAATGAACACCAGTTTGTCCCTTGTACCTCATGCAAACATTGACCCCTAATGGGTCACAGACATAGATGCAAAATGTAAAACTACAAAACAGTCTGAAGAAAGTGTAGACCCAAAGCTGCACAGCCTTACTTTTAGAAATTAGTTTCTAGATGCTGCACTAAGAGCACTTTCCATAAAAGAAATCTTGCTAAATTTAAATTAATAACTTATGCGCTGTGAAAGATATAATGAAAAGTCAGACACAGCGTCAGGGAAGTTAGTCTCAAATCACACGTCTGGTCAGGTGCTTCTGTCGAGATCTCTCTCTCTCTCTGCCTCTGTCTCTTTGTTTCTCTGTCTCTCTCAAATTAAAATTAACATGAAAATTTAAATTTAAAAGCAAACTAAAATGACCAATTCCTGATGCGGAGGTGGAGCCACAGGTTTCATCCCTTGTCAGTAAGAAGGTCACAGTACCATGGCAACTCAGATCCCACTTTGTCTGTTTCTGACAAAAATGAACATCATGGCATCAAAGTGTTTCACATAGAAGTGAAAACTGTGTCTTCAGACTTTGTATATGCTATTCAGTTTTTGCATCTTAAAAGTTTTATAAAATATATTTTATTCATTTATGAAATACTTAATAAATACCACATATGGGGTAGGAAAAAAAACGTAGATGGCCTAGGACACACTCCAGTAAATACGGCCTGAGTGAGTGGAAAGCCTCATTCTCACAAAAAGGTTTCTGCAGTGTTTATACCACCTTCACGCATAACATCTTAAAGTGGAACCAACCATGTGTCCTTCACACATGCGTAGTGAACAGCCTGTTCTCCAATCACACAGTGGTCAAAGAGTAACTGACCCATTTACACACCACTGTGATATATTGTAAGCACATTTGGGTACACTGAGTAACCCAGACATAAGGGGTACATACTATCTTTTTCCATTTACATGCAACCTGGAAAGGTAAGGTTATAGGGATAGCAGAGTTAGCAGTCATGAAGGATTTGAAAAGCATTGATTGAAAATGAACCACTCATGAAAGCAGCTTATAGAATTGTTCTGCACGGTAATGTGTGATGTTATCTATTACAGCATTTGACAAACCCACAGCCATCAAAAAGCCAGAGTAGTTTTATTGTATGCAAAGTAGAAAAGCATCGCACTGTAATTTATGGGACTACCAGGGTGGAATGCCCATGGTGACAAATGCATCTAACTGTATTACAAAAGGTAACAAAACTCAAAAATCTGGCTCCAGAAGCAGAAGGAGATAGTGAAAAGATTTAGTGATAAATTACAGGAGGGTGATCAGAGGGCTGTCACACGGCCACTTGGTGGTGCCAGAGGACCTCGTGTGGGACCTTGCAAAGTATTTCACAGGAGATCTCTGAAAGGGAGACCATGCCTCAGTCAGAGTGGGGAGAACCTTCATTAGGGTTTCTGAGCCCAGCTCTGGAACATGGCTATGCTCAACCACATGGAACTGTACTGGGAAGATGGAAGAAAGGACAAACGTAAGAGCCCAATCCCCAGAGCTCCGTTTGGGATTTCAGGTAATTCTACTGTATAATGAGTTTTGATTGTGTCCTGGTCATTGTTTGATTTTTCTCAAAATTGTACTGGTCATAAATGTGTGGCTTGTAAAGGAAAATATGCAAATAAACTTCACTGTGCTGCTTCCCAAGGTAGGGAGCAAATAGACAACTCCAGGTTTGCTGAAGTTGTCCTCACCGCCCTGAGGGGCATGTCTCCTACCAGACTTGCTATTCCTCTCACAGGGTAAGACATTCGACACACTGCAGGTCAGCAGGTTACTCATTGTCCAGATATTTGCCACCATGGGTTCTTGATGCGGACTCTCCCTCTCTTTGTCGTGGTACTCCGGCAGTCTCACACTCCCACCATACGCAGCTGTTGCCATGTTTGCTATCAGGTGAGTTATTACCCCAGTTTCCAGCTCTGTCTCACTTCAGGCAGATAGCAATTGCTTCAAAACACCCATGCCTTTCAATCAGTATCACGACCAATGGGTACAACCTGCCTTTTCTTCATAGTCTCTAAGTAAATTTGATTACACTCCAAATTTGGAGATGCTGACATTTAAACACAATGAGAAGAAAATTGGTTCATGACCATGTTAGAAGAGAACCTATGTATTGACCACTAGCCTGGCATTTAAACTTCAGAGTTTAGGCCCCTGACTATATCTCCTAGGGGTGACCTCTGGATCAGCATCCTGCCAGGAAATCTTAAAGCACAGACTGTAAGGAGCCCATCGAGGGTAATGAACCTTTGGAACAGATAACCTACACAGAAAAGACAGCCTACTTCAGATGAAGCAAATATTAGACACATATTGTGAGAGGGAAATACTTGCAATAATTGCAACTCATGGCACAGTGGCAGATAACCGGCTCTGAAGGTTTCTGTGCCTTCGTCTGAGTATTTCTGCCTTCAGTTCTGTCTCCTCGCTTTCCGCCTGTGTGGGGCTCTCATGGTTAAGGGTCCTCTGCCTCTCAACTACAGTGTTTATTCTCCTGTCTTTATCAGGCGTTTCCCATCCCCAGTCCCGTTGGTTCTGAATCTCTTTTCTGGTTCTAATGTTCACAATATGTCTAATTCAGACAATCAATGCAACTCTTAGTTTTGCTCTCACTTTCTTTGGGTGTTAGGCAGACTCTTGGCACCAGTGTCTGGGACAAATTAGTTGGTTTCCCTGGTAACCATACTCAACCATAAAGCAATATTTTAGGTACAACTTTAGTAAAATTCTTGTAAATTACTTTACTCAGAGAAACAGTTTGGTCATTTGCACAAACGTCTTTCTATTGTGTCAACATATAGGTTATTTAAGAAAATGTTCATTAACCAAACAGCAATATTCTTTTAAAAACTCCAGCACTCAAAGCCATCCTCATACCTCATGTCCACCAATTCTAAACTATAACATCACAAACCTTTCCCACTCCCAATCAATTTTCATCTTGAAAATTACACAAGCTTATAATTTTATCCCCCTTCTGATGCTGTTAGCTGTCAGTATGCCAACTGATATTTCTCTTTAAAAAATTACTGCTGGTAAACTTAGTCTTGCTTGTCAATAAACTTGCAACCATGTGGAGTTCATAACCAGTACTTAATCTGGCAAAGCATTAATTCAGGTTATTTTCATGGCATGGAATAGGTCTCCTTTTATCTCTTTTTTGCCCTATTTTATTGGGTTTCCAGGATGCTGTTTCTGCAGAGGAACAGTTTTGTGAAGGGATGCATGTCCTGAGAATCTTCGAAGGGAGTCTAGATGTTAAAAATCTAAAGATACTTTGGAAGCCACCATACACACTGTTTGCTGTTCTCTTATACTGATTGTTTCTCATTCTTGTGTGATGTGAAAGAGTATTTTTCTTCTTTTCTGCCTTTCCGAAGTCCTTCCCAGAAAGAAATGTGCATTAGTCATTTGGGTGTGTGTACATTGGCATGTATGTGTGAGGGGGGAAGTATTATTATCTTTCTTTTAAAAATTCTACAATTTTTAAATTGTCATATAAAATTGTAATATTTATAGGTACCATGTAATGTTTCAGTACATTTTTTGTGGCGTGGTCAAACTAGGGTAAGCACATCTATCCTGGTAAGCAGCTATCATTTTTTGTGGTGAAAACATTCATAATGCTACTTGAGTTTTGAACTACATAATACCTCATCGCCCCACACTGCAGTAAAGCATGAGAACTTCCTTTTGTTCTGTATTCAGTGGTCATTCTTGCCTCTCCTCTTTACTCTCTCCAGGTGTCTTAGTTTGAAGTCTCTCAATTTCTGTCAAATTAATTTCTTTAGCTTCCAACTACGATTGAGATCATGTGGTACTTGTCTTTCTGGGTCTGGCTTATAGGTTGTCCCAGGTCACAAGCTTAAAGACCCCGCCAACTAACCATTAACCTTAGAACTAGTAAGTGAACCAGCAAAGTTGGAGGATACAAAATCAGCGTATGAAAACCAGTGTTTTTTTTTATATGCTAACAGTGAATGATCTGAGAGAGAAATCAACAAAATAATCCATCAAGAGATGTACAAAAAATAATAACAAAAGCAAGAAAACAAAAGAAAAGAACCCTGGAATACATTTAAACAACGAGATGAAAATTTCTATACTATAGAGCATTAACCATTGATAAAATAAGTCAAAGAAAACATAAAAAATGGAAAGATTCTGTGTTCATGAATGGGCAGAATCACTATTAACATGCTCACAGTACTCAAAGCCATCCTCAAATTCAGTGTAATCCCCATCAACCTGCTAACGACATTCTTCACAGAACTAGAGAAAGGAATCCTAAAATTTATGTAATTTATATCGATGCGCAAAATCTCTCAATACCCAAGGAACCTTGAACAACGTCAAGTATTGCAATAGACATAAAAATATCTGACTTCTAAACAAAACAGATAGCCATGTTGTTGTCTTTCATTTGTGAATTAAGGGTACAAGTCTTCTAAAATTTAAATAACTTGTTTGAGGTCACATAAAAAAGTTTAAAAACCAGTATTCATGCTTTTTGAAGATTGGATAAAAACTGAAACCAAAAAAAAAATAAATAATTAGAACATTAATGCAAATTCATACAAAACTCAAATCCCCATGAAATGCATTTTAACTACACCTTATTATAAAAGTCATTAAATTCATCAATATATCTAAATGTACTGAAATTCCATGTACTGATCTACTTTGAGGGAAGTTCATATTGTAATGTCTTTATTAAGATAAAATTCATAAGCCGCACTACTCAGTGTTTTTAGAATAGTTTCAGGGTTGTGCAGCCACAATTATGATTTCAGAGCATTTTTATTCTGAAAGAAACCTTATACTTACTAACATTTACTCTGTACTGCTGGCCGCATCCAGCCCAACCCAACCACTAATGCACTTTGCATTTCTACGGACTTGCAAATTCTGGACATTTCATGTTAGATGAATCATGGGCTCTATGGTCTTTTATTACTTTAAAAACTATGTATTTGTCCTAAGGTCTCATCAAACTGAATTTATGAAGCCTTTAAAATCCTGTTTGAGTAGCTTATTATGAGAGAGAATATGGTGTTCAGAAAAAAAAGTCTGATCATAAACAAGTATTTAAAGAGCTCAGCACTTAGAAGTAACAATTTATATAAAATTTCATGATGGGGAAAATGAAAGACATTTATAATGGCACCAATTCCTGATCAGGCATAAGTGGTGAGAAATTCTGGCCACAAAGTGTTTTGGAGGGCATATGCAGTCATGGTAAGAGTATACATAAGGCATATATGAAGGGACAAACTATTTTTAGGAGACAACAAATAGAGACTGTGGCTGCCCACTCTCCCGGCTCCCTGCAATTTTGCTCCTCCCTGCAGTGTTTTCCTTCCCCAGTAAGGCAAGTGGCAATGTATCAAATTCACCTCCAAAAGGGCAAATGAATTTTCCAGACCTCTTCCCTGGGCCTAAATATAGACATGGGGGGTATGGAAAGAGCCCTGGCCTACATCAGAACTTATGGTTTAATCTTTGATTCACTGTTGAATCTCAGACAAGTCACTTTTGTAACCTTCTGATTTCTCCTTTATGAAACACAGGCCAAAATTCAAAATTTTCTGCCTTGTTATACATAATGATTAATTGATGTGGCAAAATCCTTAGTCTGGGGTCTGGCTGTGCTGTGAATCCTCAGTAAAAGCCCCTTGAATACTTCCCAGAGAATCTCTGCCTTTTTTTTTTTTTTTGAGATAGTTTAAGAAAAGATTTTAAATAACTTACCTGTAAATTCTGCTAGAAATCATAAGCACAGCTGGTTTCCATCTGAAGCTAATATTCAGATGAGCCATAAATCTTAATCAGTTCTCTAGTATTGGTACAGAAAAACTGCTAATGCAGATTCCAGCCTCTTGAAGCTTTTAAGAGAGCAGTCAGCTTTTGTCCCCTCACCCGCTACTTCAGGGCCTCTCAATCCGCCATTGGGCTGTGCCCTCACCCTCCATGGTCGTAGCTTGGTATTTTGGGGCACATAGCAGAGAAACTGTTTCAAAGTGAAGGAAAGCTATTTTTCTTACTTAAGAAAAACAGCCCTTTTGGTAAGGAGAATGAAACTCCTAACCTACTAGATGTCCAAAATGCCGAGTTCTTGTTCTCTAAAATCGAGGAATGAATTCTAAGAACAATGGAGGCTAAGAGTAGGAAGAATTTATTGAGAGAAAGAAAGCTGTCTGAGAGGGACAGAGGGGCCCAGAAAGTGAATGGCCCACCAACCCCGCTTCTCAAGGATATTTTATTAAGCAAAGCCACAAATAAGGTGCGCTTAAGGTGGGATACAACTATAACCAATCAATAAGATTACAAGTATAGTCTCTTAGGTAATATTGATCCAGTGGAAAATCATAGGTTGGGTGTGAGGTGGGATAAAACTATGGTCAACTAATAAGATTACAACAAGTATAGTCACAACAAGTATTACCTTTACGATAATATTTATTAAATGGGGATAAAACGAGGAAACAAGTCACATAGCAGGTGCACTTGGGAGGAACTCAGACTTTCCTGGAAGGGGTAGGTTAAGGAGGTTTAGTCCTCCACCACCAGGCGATTGATGCCTACTTAAAATATCAGTCACTGTTGTTGATCCCTTGGGGAAGTAAGTGGATGAGCAGTTCTTTTTCTTGAAGTCTGGCCTCCAGTGAATGGGCCTCCAGCCAGTTGTCTTCTGCGTGGATCTCTTGAGGGCTCGGCCCTGTCTGACTGCCTACAATATTTCTACCGAACTTAGCCATCTATAATACTTCCAATGAAGGGGCCAACAGAGAAAGCAATGAAGGAGCTTCTCTCTTTGCATGTTTATGGCTCTAGGCTCCTAGACATCTTGATGGTTAGCATCAGCACTTGGATAGGGCTCTGCCTGTGCTGAAGTCCATCACCCTTGGGGCAGTCAGATATGAGTCAATAACCTTACATGAGTTTTCTCCAACACTTAGTATGGTCAGGGATTTTTGATGTTAGCTGTGAGCAGGCATACACATGCACCCCATTGCTTCCATGTGCATTTCCTTAATGCCAAATGATGTTGAACGCATATAATGTGTACAATTTTCCATCCATTTATCTTCTATGGTGATGTGTCTGTTCATAACTTTTGTCCAGTTTTTACTCTTGTCTCTTTACTGTTTGATTTTGAGAGACCTTTTGTATTTGAAGTGCATGCCTGTTGTCATAAAAATTTGCAAGTATCTTCTCCCCATCTGTGACTTTGTTTTACCTCTGTACTATAACAGTGGTGTCTCCTCATTAGCACGTACTCTACATTTTGAATATGGATCATGTGTTTGCTGTCAAATTTAAAATACCTTTGCTTAACATAAGTTTAGAAAATGTTTTCTTATGATGAATACCGAAACTTACATAGTGTTGTATTTTACATTATGTCTGCGATCTCTTTTGAATTCAATTTTTGCATAGTATAAAATATGGATGAAAATTAATGTTTTTGCCTAAGATCCATTTGTTCCAGCAAATTTGTTGAAACACTATTTTTTCCTCCACTGAATTATCTTCACTGAAAATCGATAGATCTTAGATGGGCTGGCTGGTAGCTCCACCATGCCATGCCTGTATCAGTTGTACAGACCTGTCTGCATGTGTCCTGGTCCACCCCACACCATCGGTCGTACCTTCAGAGTGAGCTTTGAAATTAAATAATGTAAATCTACCCATTTGTTATCTTTCTTTAAAGCTAGGTTCTTAACCTAGATAACTTGAATGTCTAGATGAAGTATAAAATTAGTTTTTCAATTTCTATAACAACAAGAAAAATACTGCTGTTTTTTCAGTTGAAACTGCAAAAACTCCACAGATTAGTTTGGGAGACCTGACGTCTGGGCAATACTGAGCCTCTGAACCATGCTTTTCTACTTACTAGATCTTCTTCAGTTTCTTTCAAAAATGTGTTATAATTTTAAATGACTGGGTCTTACTTATCTATTGACAGATTTACCCCTAAATATTTTACACTGATGATACTTTTATAGATGAAACTGTACCCTCAACTGCAAGTTCTTATTTCCTTGCTACATTTGAACTGCATTTCTATTCCTTTATCTTGTGTCCACCAGTCTTTTAGTCCTCACTTTTTTGTTAAAGCAACATTTCTGTGAGTTCCATAGGATTTTCTGCATAGGGAATCATTCTTTTGCAAACAAAAATTATTTTGCTTTTTCTATTTAAAGATGTAATTTATTTTTTCTCCCATTAGTGTACTAAGACTTTAAATACAGTACTTTTACAAAGTAATGAGCATGTATATCATTAGCACTTTCCTGAAGGTAAAGGACAGCTCTCAGTGTTTCTACGCAAAGTTTTGTTAGCTCTGGTTCTCACACAATATGCTTCATCAAGCTGAGGAAGATGTTTTCATAGTTTGTAGGGAGTGTGCATTAGAAATGAATGTTAGACCTTTTCATCCATTTGTTCTATGTCTATTGGGAAAATTTGTTTTCCTAAATTTTATTACTAAGATGAACTGCATTTATTCATGTTCAAGCAACCTTTAATTCCTGAGATAAACTGACTTTTATCTTTCTGTATCATGGTAAATTATGCTAGGATCTTCCTGTATTTTCGTGTAAGCTCTCTGCTTGTAACTGTTTTCATTGTACAATATGCTGGCCTCCTGGGATGGAGCAGGAGTGTCCCTCACCCCTACATGGACTGTCATGAGGTTACTGTAGCTTCTCCCCTGCACACTTAGTTGAATTTACCAATGATGCTATCAGGGCCTGCGATTTTCTTTGTTGGAAAGTTTTACAAATAATTTTAATATCTATTGTAGAATCTCTTGCTGAGTGAACGTCAGTAGGCTTTTTTCTTTGGGAGATCCTTTCCTATTTCACTGGAGTTACTGACTTTATTGTCATAAACTGGTTCTAACATTCTTTTATTGTGTAACTGTAGAACTCTAGTGCCCTTGCGCTGTCATTCCCAGTACTGGTGAACACTTCGTTTTCTTCATTTCCCGACCAGCCTCACTTCCTGATTCATTGCTCTTTCTACTATTTTTATTAATGTTTTCTATTGTTTCATTGATTTCTACTTGGATCTTTAATATTTTTTCATATCTTACTTTCAGCTTCATTTGTTCTAGAGGGTTTTATGGGAGTGGAAGTTAATGATGTAAGTCCTGTTTTCTAATAAGTCCTTAGTGCTATATAATTGCTCCTGTCAGTGCATCTGGAAAATTTTGATATGTGGTATTTTCATTTAACTGAAAATATTTTCCAATTTCTTTCCTTTTTTCCTTGAGAAATGGTCTGGTTATGTACCTATGCAGTTCATGCCATCCTTGACCTCTTTACATAGCCTAAGCTGGCTGTCTTGGCTACTTTTCTCTTGTTGCCGAGACAAAATATCTGATGCTCAGAATTAGGGAAGAAAAGGTTTATTTAGCTTACAGTTTGTGGAGGTTTCAGTCCATACTTGGCTGGTTCCAAGACAGACTGGCACATGGCAGAGGGCTACAGTTCATGGGGGCAGAACACACTAAAGCAACAAGCACAAAAGGGAGGAGCAGTGGCAAGTAGACTCCTTTCCTCCCTCACATTGTATGCAAACTACCCACCCCAGGGCAGGTGCGGCACTCATCCATAATCCCAGCATTGGATCATGGACCAATCATAAAATCTAAAAGCCCACCCATGACTGCACGTGGCTTTGTGGGGACACCCAGACACAAACCATAACACTGGCCTCTAACCCATGATCTACCTGCCTCAGCCTCTGGAGTTCTGGGATGAAAGAATCCACACCTGGATCCAATTTCTTTATTAACTCATTCTTTGATACTTGAGTTATTTAAAAATGTATTGACTTTCGATATTTAGAGATTTTATGGTGTTTTTTCACTTTTAATTTCCTGCTATTAATATCTCTTTTACCGTCTTTTCCAGAGAAAAAACTAGTATGAATTGAATCTTTTCAAGGTTACAGAGAATTCTTTCACTGCCCAGAATGTAGTTTGTCCTGATAAGTGCTCCTCGGCACTTAGATGTGGGTTGCACTGGTGCTGAGTGGTACAGAAACACACCATACTGCTACAGAAGTACACCAGGTCAGAGTGATTGATACATTCTCCAAATCTTTTCCATCTTCACGGATTTTCTGTCTTTATGTTCTGCACTTACAGACGGAATTGAGATTTCTGGCCACAGTTGTGGATTGATCCCTCTTTTAAATCCTATCAATCAGCCTTTAGATCTTGAAGCTCTGTTCCTAGGCACCTAAACATTTATTTGTTGAATTGAAAACTTTGTCAACATGAAATGATGCTGTTTATCATTGCTCATATTCTGTGCTTTGAAATCAAATTGTACATAACATTAATATGACACCTAATCCAGTTTTCTTTTTATTAATGTATTTATGGTCTACATCCATCTTTTTACTCCAATGCATTTGTGTTATTATATTTAAAGTAAATGTCTTGTAGGCAGCATACAGTTGAATCTAGCTTTCTGAAACATCCACTCTGGCTCCCTCTGGTTGCCAGACTCCTCCCTCATATTTTTCCTAAATGCCTTTCAGTCTTTCTGACGTAGGGGACTCACGAGCACCAGGTGCAATGAAGCTCCATTTGGATGGGGTCTGCCTTGGCCTCCTCTTTTGAAGCTCTCTAAACTCCCAAGCCTGACTCTTCCTGTCCAACTGCTGCACTGTCCTAGGATCTTTTTCCAAGCTGCTCAGTGTGGCCAGGGAGGAAGCAGGGGCTGGCTGTGGGAGGGTGGGGCCCATGGAGGTGGCAGACCTCTCTTCCCAATGAATGTATTGGAAAAAAGCATCAGGGAATGGCTTACATTCCAGGATTTGGAGAATTTTAACAGCAGCATCTCTGTGGGTCCAAAGAAAAGATTTGCTTCATGGTCTAATAGAATCTATGGCACAAGAAAGCATTGCACAAAAGGGTTTTTACTTACTTGGAAAAATTCGTGCTTTAGCCAGATGAATCAAAAGGGATTTTTTTGTGGCCCAGAAATGTCCACATGTTTACAGACACACTAGCAAAGCTAAAGTCAGGATCAGGCCATTAATAGATGGAACAGGGCAGAATCACAAAACCCAAGAGTGGAGAGGGGGTACTGTACATGCTATTTTGGACTACACCGAGGCACAGTTGCCATCTGGACAGGGACTGGCCTCAGAGTAGGGATCTAGCCAAGCCCGGACCTCCCAGGAGACCTTTCCCTCCCTCCCTTCTGGGATTCTCTCCTGACTTACATGTTGGTGGCTGTGTGTGACTGCTCAGAAGAATGCAAACAAACAGGGTTTTTCTTTTAACACTGGTAAAGCACATTTTCAAATATCTCATTTAGGTTGATGTGTTTTAAGATTGGGTGACCTGGTGATTTTGGAACATATCTTCGTGACTCCTTGTGAACGTGAGAAAAAGCACAAATTTGTGTTTGCAGAAACTAGAGCCTTGTGAGTGAGTGACCCCTGTGAGAGCAGACACGTCTGCCTGTTTCAGGAACAGCATTAAGAATAGATACTTAGTCTCCTCCAGTCCAGGGTTTGAGTGAGGTGAGTAGCTTTCTCCATACCTCTAAGTTGTAATTCTTTTGAAAATTGTATTTGTATTTTCTACATTTAACAACTCATCTATACTCAGGTGAAGTTTCCATGGTAAAGTACATGCAACCTGGTAGTTGGTGGGAAATCTACAATTTACAAGTCCCCTAAATTGTCACCATGGGACACTACAGGTGTTGTGGTTAGTGAATTATACCATACACAGTAGGTGCTCAGCATGCACACTGTCAAATTTCAGAAACCGCTGTCCCTTAATCAGATCCACGATGGACATGTGGCTGCTGCCCAACTTGCATGTCTACACAGCCATCATGCCTCTGTTACAACCAGCTCACAACTACTCATTCTCTCCAGGCAAGGCCACTCTTGAAATTAATGGGATGTAGCAGTGAAGCCCCTCCTCTCTGGACGCTCACACTCCACAACTCCCTGGTGTGGAGGACAGGACACTTCTTAGTGTTTTGCAATCAAGACGTTTTATATGGGGACTCAGAGACCCTAGTACTGCAGACTGCTTCTGATGAAGAGGCAGACCAGGGAGGTTACTTGCTCACATGGACTCTGATGCCAGAGAGAAGAAGCCATTGCTGTGACAGAGGTTTGTTCCTGTAACTATGGACTAACTGCAAAGACTTTGGAAAAGGCAAACATTAGCACATACCTCTAATAGGTGTGTCCACCCTTACCTATCACCTGATGCCACACCTAGTGCAGTGGCTTGCATTGCTTGATTAAACTGAACTCTCATTATTGAAAACCAGGAATCTCACATGAAGATATACACCTTAGGTGGTAGCTAGCAACTATTGTTTTGTTCTGTTCTGTTCATTCTTTTGTTTCAACTATATGGAGCAACAAGAAATACATTTAGAATGCCATGGAATTTCTCAAAGGCTGTTTTCTCTTACTTTGTGCAATGCAGTCTGGTATTTCATTTTCTTCTAGGATTTTTCCTGTTCGTTCTTCTCCCCTCCTCTCCACAATCTTCCTTTCTTTGTTTTTTTGAAATTCATTTTTTAAGAAAGGGAATCTTTGCCACCTATGAAACTGATTTAGTGATTAACTAATGGGTCAGATTCCACTGTCAAAAACTCTAGTTGTGGTGATTTCCTGCCCTGCTTCCCAGGAAGACACCTGTGGGGGCCTGCCAAGTGGCAGACAAGTAGAAGGACATAAGCCACCCTAAATACCATCAGCACATCATGTGTCAGGAGAGAACCCTTGCTGAGTACCACATTACCCCCACCAAAAGTCAGAAGTACAGGCACACCTGTTACTGCTGACGCGCCCGGGCCACAGAGATCTGAAGGGGGTTCTGGAAGGATACGCTCAGGGAATCCCTGTTTACTCCCCACTGGGGGACAAATTATTTGAAAGGCAGAACAGCTATTTAAACAGAGGGGCTGACTGGTGTAAAATTCAGTGATTTTACCTGGGTACCGTGAAAGGAGCAGAGGGGGCACAGTTGGGAGGGTGGACAGTGAGGACCCCCCAGCTGCTGGCTACCTTTCCACCACAGTCTGTGCTGCACATAGGCACTTTGAGTTGATTCTGCACACTGCATATATATATATATATATATATATATATATATGTTATTTTGCAGTACAATAAAATATAAAATGAAATAACTGAAATTATAGTAAAAATACTAGAGGGATTTAGATTTTTAAAATAGAATGATGTTCATAACTATATTCCATAATAAAGTTAAAATGGGTGAAGAAAACAGTTGGACAACGTGGAAAAATAATCATATTATCACGTGTCAAAGTTAAAAAATCTTTGAAATTGTATTTGAATAAACTAAGTGGTAAATATTTATGTTATACTTTGCATGGAACATACATAGCTATATATGTAGTGTGCTATAATTATACATATGATATATTCAGAATAATGTTAGGAATTATGTCAATGTTCTGACATCATAATGCTGATTTTGAGTTTTTCCTATAAGGTTTCCAAATTTTGGAATGAGTATAAATTCCTTGTAAATAAGAAATGGCCAACGAGTCATTTAAAATAAATCAGGTTTGAAAGAAATTTCTAGTACTTTCTCAGAAGTATTAGTGGAGTGTGAAATAATCTCCAACTCCATAACTCAACAGTCATCAAAGTAGACATTCTTTAGTTTAAGAGTAAGACCGATTGTCCAGCAGTTCAGCCTCTGGACTGGAGGTCAGGGTTGTGGGGAAAATACTCACAAAGTGGAAATTGTCTGTATCCCAGGGCAGAAAGGATTGTATCACAGCCTGGGAGTCACAGAACCTGTGGGTACAGGATAGTGAAAGGGGCTGGTGTTTCCTTCTATATCTATGGACTAACTGTGAAAATTTTGGAACAGGTAAACACTAGTACACATCTTTTATGGGTACCACACACCCTTACATGTCATGTGATGCCACATCCAGCACACTGACTTTCATTGTTTGATTAAACTGAACTCTCATTACCAAAGTCCAAGAATCCCACAGCAATGGCCTCTTCTCTGTGACATCAGCATCCATGTGAGCAAGTAACCTCCCTGGCCTGCCTCTTCAAAAGTAAAGTCTGCAACACTATGGCCCCTGAGTTCCACAATAAAACATCATGATTGCAAAACAGTAAGGTGGGTTTTGTCCTCCACACCAGGGAGTTGCGGAGCGTGAACTCCTGGAGAGGAGGAGCTTTACTGCTACATCCATCTCATGAATTTCAGGAGTGACCTTGCCTGGAAGGAATGAGTGACTGTGAGCTTGCATGTGACAGAGGCATGATGGATGTGTAGACGTGAAAAGTGCTGCCCTGGCAGCGGTCAGGCCAGAAAAGGCTTGGAAAGGAAGATCTGGGTCCCTGGGAGCTACTTCCTGCTAAGGAGCTTCATGCACTGCCTGAGGAAGATAGCACACTACCTCCACTTCAACTAATTATTCCTTACCGAGAGAGACACATGGTCCAGAATATTGACAACATTTCTTTAGAAAAAGACACAAAATGACTAGCGCATTTTAAAAGTGTAAAAGCCTTAAAAGTAATTAACAAGTGCAGGGTCCTGAGTTCGATCCCCAGTACCGCAAAAAAAAAAAAAAAAAAAAGTAATTAAAACCAAAGCAAATTATAAGTATAGCCTTATGACTAGAAGGTTTTTTTTAATGCATTCTGAGACTCTCTGCCAGTCATTCAGTTAAAATATTTGAATGTTTTAACAAATTATATTTTCTATATTCATTTAGCTTTACCGTGTTGCTGCTGGTTTTCTATTTATCTATTTTTTGTTTGTTTGGATCCTCATTTCTTGCTTTCTCTTGATTTAATCAATTATAAGGATTTCGTTTAATTTCTCTATGGATTTTTTTACTGATTGTGGTTGAGCTATTTTCTAGAAGATTATATGACTGCATTGTTATTATTCATGGTCAATCTTGGATTAATATCATAAAAATGACATGCTTATCAGAATTTTCATAAATTTTATTTGGTACATATGGAATAAACCCAATAGTTTAATGCTATAGTTTTGGTTAAAAGTGAATTTACTTATAAAACCATTCTAGTAAAAAATAGCCTTTTATATTTGTGTACATTTTTATTAGTTTCAAAGATCTTTCTAAAGATCCTGGCTTCTACCAATTGTAATTCTCCAGCCTGATGAATTATCTTAAGCACTTAACAGAATGCATGTCTACTGAAAACAATCTCAGCTTATATTATTTGAAAATGATTTATATCCTTCACTTTTGTAGAATAATTGCTCTGATAATAGTCTAAGTTAACAGATATTTTTCTTCTTTCAACACTTAGATGAAGTCCTTCCTGCATGTTATGCGTACTATGCCTATTCATCCTTTGTAACAGCTGATGCTGCGCATAGGTGTGAGCTTCCTTGTAAATATGCCATCTGGGATTGTGGAGTGTCTTATACATAGAGGTTCCTTTTCATGAGATTAGAACTAGACTGGAGGTCAGTTCTGCCTTTCCGTCCAGCGATTTCCTTCTTGTTCTCTGTCCTCTTCTTTTGTAATCTGATTAAATGTACAGATAACAACATGACAGTCAGTTTTTATTCGTTTGGTTTTTATTCTGAGCATCAGCTTACATATCTTCTGTAGACGTACTTGCAAATTTAATCACTTCCCTTCAGCATTCTCCATTCTATTTTTACATCTACCCAATATATTTTAGAGAGTCAGTTGTTACAATTTTGTGATCTAGAAATTCCCTTGATTCTTTCTCTTAAATTGCAGTTTTCTGCATGCTTACCTCACCTGTTCACTATGTTGTTTGTTTACTGCTATAAATGCTCAGATATGCTAATGATAATTATTTCCAAAGTCCTGTTTCAACTTGTTAGCTTCAAGTTTAGAGTAAGAAAATAATGTTGTTATTTTTTTAAAAAATTTTGTTTGTGAGCCTCAAACTTCTTCGCATACTTCATGATTGTAGATGGTATGTACAGTACTGCGTGTCACAGGGCAATGGGGTGGAAATATCCTCATGTTTCCTTTTGGCTTTGTTGCCAGGGGATGGGAGCTCTTTCCTGTCTGCTGGATGGAGGAGGAAGTAACCAATAGGTGTGCATGAGAAGCCACATGGAAGAAGTCCCTGGCGATGCTTCCCCACACGCTGGCAGCCTCCATGCCTCATATGCTCGACCCAACAGTGGATAGCCTGGTCCACTTGCATGACCCATGTGAATGTGACCCAGAAAGAGGCTGGTATCAGGCCTTCAATTCCAGGCACCATGAGAATAACAAGACTACAAATTCTGTTTTTCAGCTTTTAATTTTTTGAGCTTTTAATTATATATATACACACACGTATACATATATTGTAAAACTGGTGTTAAGGTAAGAATAATTTTCAGGATAAACAAATCATCGTTTCATTTGGTGATTCTCTAGACTCCAATCATCTCACTATTTCCAACATTGCTAGCGGCTTGGCTGACCTCACCTCGACCTTCCAGAATCAAAGCTCCTTGAGAGGCTTCTTGCTCCTCCTGCCACAGCTCAGAAGCCTTGGATTTCGTCAGTAGGAAGCTTCCGCGATGCTCCAACCACCGCTGAAGGGCTCCACTCGTCAAGGTCAGCTCAAAGTGCTTTCACTGCCCCCAACTCAGGGGCAGCTTGTGGATAGGACAGCTTCTCCCACCCTTGCTTTCTTTGATGTCCTCTGTTATTTTTAAAATCAAGTATACTCCCACCAGCAGTGGAAAAGGGTAAATGGATGCAAATAGAGACCGTACTCATAAGTGAGATAAATCGGACCCACATGTATAGACATGGTGTCTCCCTAGTGTAAGAACCTGAAAGAGTAAGCGGAACCCAAAATACACAATAGATGTTGGGAAAGGGGAAAAAATTGCTCAAAAGAGGAAACAACTGGAATGAGGGAAAGGAGAAAAGTAAAGAAAAAAGGAAGGGAAAAAGTATATGTGTATGCAGAGGAGTAGCTGGGATAACTGATGTCTAATGGTTTATTGAAAGGAGCAGTTAATGCTTTTATTCCACCAATTTTGTATGCATATATCTGATAATCTGAACAACTGATCTGAAGACAAATAATATGTAACACAACAACCATTGTTGAATTCCTATCATATTGTTTGGCGAAACTCTGTATCATTTATAATTTCTTTGTTTTTAGTTTTTATTCTCTTTAATGATTTGATCAATCTTGCATTATTACATCTGGTAATCTTACCAACTTCGATGAAGATAAAAATATGTAATATAAAAAAATCAAGTTTAACCAATTTGTATTGTTTTAAAATGACAATGAGTAATGTAAGATTATATGCTAACATTGAAATTTTTGTAATTTGTCCATAATCCAATGGACCACCATGGATATAGAGAGTGCTTTTAATCATCTGCTTTATGTTTAATATTTTGAATCCTGAGCGAGTGGTGACGGGTTTGAACGGCCTGCTCTGTACAATCTGAGGAATTTGTGAAGTTGGCAGGTGATACCACAGACTGTGTGGTTGCTATCAAATCAGGACATGAGTCATCATGGATGAGAATGGGGTGTCAGCATGCGCTCTGCAGCTGTGGGTGGCTAACCCATTTGGTAAGTTTCTATGGTGACACATCCCCAGTCATGGCTCCACTGCTTGCCGGCCAGTTAGCTTTACTCTGGTCCGAGGTCATACATGACATTCCATCTCTTCCCATGGTCTTGCCCAACTTTTCCAAAAAGACATATTGGATGATAGAAATTAAACAGATCAGAACAAATCCATCTGTGAATCATGATTTTTTATGTTTTCATGTTTATATAAACTGATGTTTTTGGTTAAATCCTACCTCATCCTTCTGGACTCCAATTTTACATAAAATAAGCTGAGGCATCTGATAATTGGTAAGGTTACTACTCACATAAAAGTTAGTAGCTTGGTTAAAAGCAATGTTTTCTGTGTTTTGTTCAGTTGCATTTGTATTAAACAATGTTTTGTGTTCCATTGATGGTTGGTTTTATCACATTTGTTGAATTGCTATTATTGTATCTGAATATGTATTCCTATAATAAGTTAATCATATCTCTCTCAAAAGTTTTTAAAATGTTTATTGGTCTTTCACTTGATTAGAATAAGGATGAGATTAGTGCTAAAATGATGATAACTACTATAACATATACAAGTATAAATAAGGTTCTACCACACATTATAAGAAGTACAGTATCCATACAATCAGACTAAATCTTGCTTTAAATGATTATAATAGGAGTTTAGCATACCTCGTTTGATAGAGTTTACTGGATACAGAGATAGAATTTCTACCTCACTTTTGGTGTTTTGAAGAATTTTAGTGACACACAGGAAGCCATTGATAGAAGCTCACAAGCTGTTGTATATTTTCAAACCAACTAACCAATGACATTTCATTCAAATAACCAATGTTATTTCTCTATCCCCACACTGACAGACCCAAGTATAAGTTTAATAGAAATTTTCTTTTCTACTGATTTTATTACAGCTGTGTTTAGAAGAAAAACAAGACAAATATTCTGCGAAGATAAATTTAAAATAGCCCCAACTTCAACTCTGAAAAATGACAATGTGCTTTAGATATGAAACAATTGCAAAAGTTCATTGAAAATTGATGAACCTTAGGACAATGTTTTCTCAAATAATTCTGCTAATTACTCTCGCTGTGAAGAGAAGGATCGAACCACCTCCCAAAAGTGTCCAAAAGAGACTGTTATAGACTCTTACGCCCAACTGGCTGTCTTCCACTAAGTTCTGTTTTTCTTCCTGGGCCCGTTGGCTTTCTTTCTCCTTTTGGGTTTTTGTTTTGTTTTGCTTTACATATTTAACTTGGTTGGTCTTATTTCTATAACACTTTTGTATGATTAATGATCACATTCCATTGTCATATCAGATTGTAACTGTTAGGTGGCACTGCAGCCTCTGGATTCTCTATGTTTACATCTTCGTTGCATAAATCTTCAGAAGAGAAACTCTCTGATGAGCTAGCTTGCTCTGTAGTTCTTCCTAGATAATATGTGAATTCCATTATCCTAAGAGGAAAAATGTCTTTTCTCATTCCTGGGAAAGAAAATAGAGTGACTACTGAATAAGTATGAGAGAACTGAAGAGAACTGCTATTTAGAATCGTTCCATACATTATTCCACACATCCTACATTAGCTAAGACTAGGCGGCTAGGTGTTACTTGGAGCTTGTATTAGGTGACACTGTGGATAACATGTTTTGTAAAAGTTAAAAATAAACTTATGTTGCAAGAAAATAGAGGGTGGTCAGGAATTAGCAAGAGTTAAGAAGAGAGGTATATTGCAGATGGAGGACATAGAGTAAATCATGACACATTTGTAAATAAACACCAAGTGTCAAATGATAAAGACACACACACAAATGTGCCAAAAAAAAAAAAAAAATCCAGCATACGGATAAGTGGCAGGGCTTCCGTTTAAGGGAAAGACCAGATCATGAAGTCCCTCTCACGCCATGCAAATGAGTTATGACTTTGTACTGAGAGTGTGGGAACTGCTAGAGGGACAAACAGTGTCATAATTAAGGAAAATGATAGAGCCAGTTCCTGGTTTGGGCACATACTGGGGACGTAGCCACAGAAACGCTATTTGAGAAAGACTATAGTGGTCAGTGAAACTTATTAGAAGGTTAGTGGGTATCCTAAGGCATTACAATGACACCCACGTGGTATTAAGAATGGAAATGAAATTTATCAAAGAAAAACATGGAATGCAAGTTAGCAAGACTTAGTAATTCATTAGCTATAGAAACAAGGGAAGAATTCTATAACCACTCATCAGTGTGGAGTCTGGGTCACAATGTCAGTGAGCCTGTGATGAACTGAGATGGAGAATTCACTAGGAATAAAATATTGGGGTAAGGATGAATGTAATTTAGGATGTATTAAATTTGAGATACCTCCAGAGCATCTAAAATATGGGCTACTGTTATTAACTATGGACTAGGTGATTTTCTCAAAAACTTGCACAAAGTAATTTATTCACTATTTATGCACAACAATAATATTACTGATCATAGATATGAGTAATAAGTTCAGTCTAATTTTATATTGGGGGATAGAGGCTTGGCATTTCATTCTGAAATTCTGGAAGAGGATTATAATAGAGATATACATGGAAGATATGAATACAGGTCGTTGCTGTATTGATTCACAGAATGAATGAAAAGTACAAAACTGTATGTTCTCTCAAGAAACTCAGTTTTAAATGTGAAAGTTTACACTGATCAAAAGTAGGACTGCTTCAGAAAGTGTCAGAAATTACAGGATAAATGTGCTCAAAACCATGGAGAGTATCTTCAAGGGACTAATAGCATCATATCTTGTACCATAATATTTTTAAAAATTTAAACATTCACTGTATTTTTCAATCATACTTTGTACATGCTATTATAATAATTATTTGTAATAAATAGCTAAAGTAAAAGTAAAAGGATATAGAAAAATATGTCATGCTAGCATTAATTAAAGAAAAGGTAGAACAGTTACATCAAACCAAGACAAGCCGGACATCAAAATGAGGACAACTGTCAAGGATCTGGAAGACATTACACTGTCCACAATGCTTTTCTGCATCCTGAAGAAAGCCTTGTCAAACTTGGTCTTTGGATCTTAAAGTAGAACTGTGATTCAAATGCTGACCCAGTCAGCCACAGTTTAAAGGTACTCCTGCCTACCCTGAGGCCTTCCCATTCAGAGATCTGCCCAGTGATCCAGAAGGAGCCACATCCGTTTACCCACCTGGTAACAGGCCTGCTAGCTGAAGACTGAACTGCAGACTCTGAGTGGATCAACATATTCCCCAACACCTGCCTTACTGAACAAGGTTCTTTATGTAATATTGTTCACTCAGTGACAACACAAAGCCAGGTCTTCTAGATTCCTTGAAGACAGGCCCACCAAGTGGAAAAATCTAATGCAAAACAGGGGCAGCCACTTGACCTGCCTCAAGTCCTGTTCTAATGTGGTCCCAGAGACATTCCTGGAACTTGGCAGGGAGAAGATGTTTACCTGAACGAAATAAAAATAAGTCTTTAAAGATTTGAAGAGATATTTTCCTTTGCAAATGCACAGATACCAATAAAGTCTACATGGATCCTAAGGAATCAGTTACGTATGACACCAAGAAAAACAAAAACTGTTTCAGCTAATAAATCAAGATCTAAAAATTGCCTGACAATGAATTAAACTAATTATTGTAAAAAACATCTCAGTAAGATGTACAAAAAGACAGTTATACAATTAAAGGAAATCTTAAAACCAATAAAAGTTTGGTAAAGAAATGAAAGTCATGAAAAAGAATCAACAAAATTCTAGAGCTGAAGAATATAATGAAAAAATGAACACTTTATTAGAAAGCTTCAAAAAAGATGATCATAGACAAGAATAGAAAACTTTAAACTAATTTCTTTGAAATTATCCAGTTGGAGGCACAAATAGAATAAAATGTAAAAAAAGAGAAGAAAGCTAATGACACATATAAAATACCATCAGACAAGTGAATGTACCCATTATGGAGTTATCCAAAGAGAATAAGCGATACAAAGCATATTTAAAGACATAGTGCCTGAAAATTTCCTAAACCCTGAAGCTACATAAACATCTGGATTCTTGAGGCGGACATATTTCCAACCAAGGCATCCCAAAGGGGGTTATTCCAGGACACATTATTTAAAATGCTCAAAACTCAAATGCAAAGAAAGCTTTGAGTGAAACTGAAAAAGCTACTTGACATATTCAAGGGAACCTCTATAAGGTTATTGGCAGATTTCTCAGCCATAGCCATGCAGGTCAGAGCAAAGAAGCGGTATAAAATGTTTTCAATGTGCTAAAATAATTACCTGAAAGATACATTATCTGAAAGACCGTCATCAGAAATGATGAAGAGATAAAGACATGCCCTGATAAAATCTGAGGGAGAATATTATCCATAACTTCTTAGAAGAAATGGTAAAACTGATTTTTCAAATTGAGTTTAAAGTATGCTATGATAAAGCCTAATAGCATAAGAAAGTATAAGATCATTGTAACAACATGAACTTAATCAAATCCAGAATACTTTTTCTTTCTTTCCTTTTTTTTTGAGACAGAGTCTTGCTATGCAGTTCAGGCTGGCCTTGAGCTCACTTTGTATCCCAGGCTGATCTTGAACTCATAGCAGTCCTCCTGCCTCAGCCTCCTGAATGCTGAGATTACAGGCATGCACTACCATGCCCAGCAAGAATATTTTAACACTGTAAGAGTGGAGCATAATTATGTTTAGAATAAGAATAAAAGACAAGTGCTCCAAAGATCTAAAGTTATAATTATCTGTATATCTATGATATATAAGTGATATAAATTGTGACATCAATAACATAAAATGTGGAAGAAGAAGAAAAAGCACAGATTCAAATGTTATCAGGGTAGAATAGACTCTTAAAATCAACTGGTGTTCTAGGCGAGCCTCATGGCAGCTGCAGAGAACAAACTATAGAAGATAGACAGAGGAATGATAGAAAGAAATTCAGAAATACCGCTGCGAAATATTTATCAACCCAAAAAGGGAGGCAAGAGGAAAGGGAAAATGGAACAGAGGAGCTACAAACAAAAACCAGTTAACAGAATGACAGCAGTGAGACATCTCGTGTCAATAGTTATTGTAGGTGTAAATGAATTAGCTTTTCTCATCAAAAGACATAAATGGATACATTGCTGAGCATAAGTCTTACTTTATGCAACCTATACAATACTCATTCTCACCTGAAAATCACACGTAGGCTGAAGGTGAAAGGATAGGAAAAGATGTTCCATGCATGTGATATTTGGAAGAGAGTATATGTAGCTATACTTTTATCAGGTAGACTGCAAGTCAGTTCATAATATAGTGATGAAGAGATTAGTCCGTCATGAAGATATAATTATAAATATATAATCCACTCAGCATCAGAATACTTTAACAGATAAAGCACTACCAGAAGTGAAAAGCGATTAAATAATATTATGAAACTTCAGTAACCCACTTTCATCAATGCAAAGCCATCCAGACAGAAAATCAATGGAGCAGTAGTCTTGAACTGTATTATATACACGTGGGCCTAGTAGACATCCGCAGAACCCACAGTGATAGAGTACATATGGGACATTCTCCCAGGTAGAGCACAAGTCAGACCCCAAGGTAGTCTTAACAATATTTTTTTATTTGAAATTGAGGTCTGGGGCTATAGCTCAGTGGCATAAGCACCTGCCTGCCAAGTGCAAGGTCTTGAGTTTAATTCCCACTACCAAAGAAAAAAAATTGAAATTGATATAAAGTATCTTTTCTGACCAATAATCAGAAAATGGGAGAAAATCATCCCATGTATTATATTTGCTATTTTTTCCCTGTGCTTTTGGTGTTATGCAAAAAAAAAAAAAAAAAAAAAAAAACCTTTGTCTTATCAAGGTCTTGAAGGTTTTTTACCAGCATTGCCATTAAAGTCTTAAAGTTAGGTCTTTGATCAATTTTATTGATTTTTGTATGGGATAAGAAATAGGGCTTTGAACTTCCTGCATGCAAATATCCAATATTCTCAGTGACATTTATGGATATGTTATTCTTTCTCCAAGGTATGGTTTTGGTATGTTTTAAAGAGTCACTTGGTTGTTATGCATGTGTTTGTTTCTGGTTCTCTATTCTGTTCCACTGGCTGTTGTGGGTATATTTATGCCAGTAGCACCCTACTGAGTTACTACAGCTCTGTATAGTATGTCTTAAAATCAAGTGTTGCAAGTCTCCAGCTTTGTTCTTTCTGTTCACGACTCCGCTTGGTGTGTTTTATGCTTCTATATGAATTTTAGAATTTTGTTGTAACTTTATGAATAATATTATCAATATTTTGACAAGGACAGCACTGAATTAGAAAAATTACAAGTATATGGAAATTAAACACTCTGGAATAATCAATGAGTCCAAGAAGAAATATAAAGGGAAGTCAACAAGTATCTTGAGATAAATGTATATGGTAACACAACACATCTTATACAGTAAAAGCAATTCTAAGAGGGAAATTCATGGCAATGAATTCTACATTAACTTGGGAGTAACAGAACTCCTCGGGAAGTCAAAGCAGAAAGATTGCAGAATTGAGTCCAGATTGGGCAATAAAAAATTTTTTTAAAAGGCTGGTGATACAGCTCAGCATGCCCTAGGTTTAATTCCCAGTATTGGAAAGAGGGCAAAAAATAAGAAATAAATTAAGAAATAGAAAAAAAAAATAGGCGTCATAAATTTCTTTTAAAGACATTTGAGTTTCGGCAGAGCAGAATGTAATATTTCTAGTTGCATTGCACTTTACTCTGTTGTACTCATACTACATGATCCAGACACTTTGTTTGGCTTACTGATTGTCAGTTTGGTAGGGCTGAGAGACTGCTAGAAATTGTGAAGCACACTGTTGGGTTGTCTGGGGGCCGCAAGTGTGTGACCCTGGGGAGTGTATCTAGTCGGGGGCTCCCTGCTGCCTGGGCTCCTCCGCTGAGCTTCACTTCCCAGCCACGATGAAGAGAGGTGCTCCACCATGGCATCCCTGCCTTGGAGCTGCCTGACCACAGCCTGAGGCCTCTGCAGCTGTGAACCAGATAAACCTTTCCTACTTTATATTGCAGGTAACAGGCGTTTTGAGCCAGCAGTGGAAATCTGACTAATACACTCTGTTCTTTCCCAATGACTTACTAGTTCCCACACCACCGCCCTAAAATTGATAATAGAAAAATGTAGTTTTGTAACGCATTGAGTCTCATCATTCAGACCTCTGATGGAGAAATTCGTTGTACTAGTGAACAGAACCCTGAACATTTTATTAGAAGACATAGCCTTGCAAGAGCTGTTTTGTGCGCTCTGTTAAGTCAAATTGTCTTACCTTTAAAATATACAAAACGATACTTATTTCCTAGGGCCTTTTAGATATTAAATAAATTGATCAATGTGGTAAGTAAGTAAAATGGTGAATTTTATACTGATATGCCAAGATATCAGTGCAGGCAGATAATTCATGGCTATACTTGACACTAATCATCATTATTTGTATTGTTGAACTCACTGATATTTCTGAGGAGTAAAGACCACACCTGAGGTGCTGTGTTGGGACCTCTGGGGAGCAGGGTTAGCAGTGTGAGTTGCGCATTGCTGGCAGCCACAGGAAACTTGGTAGTTAAACCACTTCACCTGAAGTTGGCCCAGGTTTGATGAGTTCCGAAGTTCACAGTTGCAAATAGACTCAAGAAGCAGCTCTTGTTAAGTTGTTAAGTTGTGTTGAACTAGCCTGTCAAACTGGAAGCAAAGCCATATTTCTAGCCCTTGGATTCATGTTAATATGTGGAGCTGGATCAAGGGAGTGTGTGACACTCCGCTGCAAGGCTTACAGCATCCAGCAAGACAGATCTACTACAAACTTCAGGAGCTTCACAGGAAATCAGGTAATGTCATTTCTTTTGAAAAAAATGCAATCTCTGTCCACAGACTATAGAGGTCCTGGGCTCCAAGACACACTGGCTTCAGCCAGTCAAGGTGGTGTATGCTTGTTACCCCAGTACTCAGGAGGCTGAGGGAGGAGGATTGCTGTGAGTTCAAGGCCAGCCTGGACTGGATTACAAGACCCTGTCTCAAAGCAAAGCAAAACAAAATAAAACAAAACACAACACCACACATTGGTTTCAAAGCCTTTTGGCATGGCCACTTCACAGGGTCTCCTTAGCAGTCAGCAGGACTTAGAATAGCACTGTGTCCTCTGAGCAAAGCCTGAACACAGTGGCCAGCCCACTTTAATCATTTCCTGGCTTTCAAGTTAGGGAAAGAGTCATGAGCTACAAAGCCAAAAATTATAGTTCTTATTTGTAAAATTTTGGAAATGATTTATTGGCAGTAAAAATGGATTATCATTGACGAAGGTTTGAGCCAAATCAAAACTTTCTCTAGGAAGATGTCAGCAGTAAAAACCTTGTATCTTAATTAGCATATTTTCTTTTTCTTCCCCATTCAGTGGCACAACTGTGCACAAACAGATATTTTCATTGGCTCAATTCATGTTTAGAAGAGCCCATGCCCACCTCACCACATCCACTTACTCTTTCTTGTTCTTTTGCTTCTTTCTTTTTTTTTTTTTTTTTTGTGGTACAGGGGATGGAACTCGGGACCTTGCACTTGCCAGGCAGGCGCCTATTCCACTGAGCTATATCCTCAGCCCCTTTTATTCCTTATTCCTCTCCTGCTTTTTACATTCCATTAATGCTATTAATTTTTAAGTGTGTATTATACTGTCATCCCTCATTATTGGGGGGTCCAGGATCCTGGACCTCTCTCCCTTCATAGATACCAAAATATAAGTGCTCAAGTCCTTTATATAAAATGGCATAATGTTTGCATATAATATACCCATGTACTTCTGTGTATGTTAAATCACCTCGGGATGACTTCTAATAACTAATAGAGTGTATGCATATGTAAATAGCTATTATACTGAATTGCTTGAGGAATAATGACAGGAAAAATTATCTGTATGTACTCACCACAGACATATATTTTAAACTTTTTCAATCTCCATTTAGTTGGAGGAATCAATGGGTATGGAGCCACTGCTGTGGAGGGTGACCTACAGTGCTCTACCTCATTTTGATGTCTTAGAATATCCATTCACTACACGCTTTTCTCAAAAATAGGCAACTCTGTCTTGTACTTTTATTTCCTGTAACTGGTGGGTTTGCATCAACATTTTTCCCTCACTCTCCTTTTCCTATACAGAAAACTAAAACATGCACCTTCCTACATAGGAGTTATGCACTCTAGCTATGCTTTTGACGTTAATTTCTCACATTTCTATGACATCTCAAGCACCTCTGCAGATGGGATTAATAAAGTAAGTAACAAAATTTATTAGACTGTAGAACCAAAATAGTAGTCAGGGTTTTGGATCTCAAATTTCAGCATGTTGCATGAGATTTGAATATAAATGCTGCTTTTTATTTGAATCATTAAAAATCATTCTGTGTTCATATGCCCATGAAATTTCCTTCAGAGTCAAATATTTAATCTGAAATAAAAAGAATGTGCTGTCTGCAGTGATGATTAAATCTGCAATCCCATTTCCTGACACAAAGTACTGAATTTA
This sequence comes from Dinomys branickii, assembly GCA_004027595.1. Classification (NCBI taxonomy): domain Eukaryota; kingdom Metazoa; phylum Chordata; class Mammalia; order Rodentia; family Dinomyidae; genus Dinomys; species Dinomys branickii. The sequence goes on along the minus strand of PVLD010012982.1, from coordinate 613 downwards.
AAACTTTTGGGTGGTACTGGTGATGGGCGTGAGCGGCGCCGGAAAGTCCACCGTGGGCGCCCTGCTGGCCTCCGAGGTAGCCATCCTTAGCCCACCTGGTGCACATGCTATGTTGTGTCTCATTGCTTCTCTCTCTTCTGGCCTGGAGTGGTTTGTGCACATACTTCTGCTCACTTGCAGCCACTGGGCTGGGCTGGAAATTCTATGATGCAGATGACTACCACCCGGAGGAGAACCGAGCAAAGATGGGAAAGGGGATCCCGCTGAGCGACCAGCTCTCCGGCGACTCCCGACAGAGATCGGCTCTCTGGCGGCGGCAACGACCAGCGGTCTCACGTTTCGTGCGCATCGGGCGAGCCGCGCAGAAAGCCCCAAAGGATAGACTGGCACCTTGGAACCTTCATGCCTGCAGGTACTCCAATAACTGGTGAGATATCGGCGCTCGCGACCAGATCACCGAGTAGGGGAGGAGATCCATCCCTATACCTGCAGGGAACCCTGGGAGGGTGGGGGAGCAGTCTTACACACCTCACCCAGGTCACTAGGTAGGGAGTATCTAACCAATATCTGTACAGCCTTTTAAGCGGAACTCTCAGCAGAAAGCTTAAGGGAC